>CM017194.1:21697084-21764584 GCA_004837865.1 Musa balbisiana | reverse complement strand
TTCTCTCACAATCAAATTAATGGATTGTATTTGACACGATTAATAACTTTAGTTTTAATAAAAACCTAGGTTTAAATAACAACAAAATTTTCTCCACAAAGGAAAAAGAAAAAAGGCAAAAGAGATGAGATGCCTCTCTAGAATTTTCATGTAATGAACAGAGAAGTCAGAAATGGGGCATTCTGAATTCAATGTGCTTCAGCCCCTCCAAACAAGTATAAAATCAAGATGTCTTAAGTCTTAACAATTCAGCAAACATGCATGCATAATAAGCACAGACATATGAATACATGGATACACAAGTATATAAAAGATGAATCAAAAGCTGAAGAGTTTGCATCAAATTATTTCAAGGTCCTAATGGTAAAGATAAGCCTCTGATACCCAGAAAATGCATGGACCATTGTAGCCTCTATATGAAGTACAAAACATAAATAAGCAGAAGAAAGAAATGGAAACCCCATTCCAATAAATACCTTCCATGTTGATTTTGAGTCCTTTACTTTGGTTGACCGTAGCATTTCATACAATAACCCTAACAGAATTGAGTTAAGGAATGATCATAAGAAGCAATAAAGCAATACAAAATGGAAGGCACACATATGAAGTAGGCATTCTATTGTGGCCACATAAACTTTATTAAATGAAAATAACCAAAAAAAGTGACAGTTTTGTTTTATCCATAAAACAGAAAAGAAATAAAGTTGGAGATGAATTTATCACTCGTTGGAAATGAAGAATTGTGAAAGTGCACAGTCTTCCTAAATCCATGCTTGATCTTATCCAGTGGCCTATCAGCTAAGTGGGCAGAAGAAACACAGGTCCAGTTTTTCTATAAAATAAAGTAGAGAAGCAAATAGCACAACGATCATTATACTATTATAGTATTCAAGGAAAACAGTTTACATGCAACCATACTTATATAGGTTACAATTTTTCCAAATGGTAAGCTATAGAAGTTACAAAAGCATGTCATATTCTAATATCATTGCCCATCAGTTGACGATGAAAAGGCAACCATAAAAGGGAATTATACAAGAGAAACAAACATAATTTTACAACTGATCTAATTTGTGTATAGTAAAAGTAGGGCAATTCAGCATATAATGAAGAGCATGCAGAAAATCTAGAGAGAGTTTTATCAAAATTGTCAGTGAAAGAAAAGCCTTTTCATCAGATTAGTAGTTGCTAATGGCCTTTCTCCACTTTCTTCGATTCCCTTTTCCTCTTTTCACATTTTTCACTATATCATCTTTCCTCTTTTCACACATTTTTCACTATTATCATCTCAACATTACCTCTCTTTCTCTTTCTTTTTGCATTTAAAACAGTGCATTTATACTAGTACGAATATGATACTAGTACACCTACCTATATTACCCAGTACCATTAAATCAATTAAAATATATATAATAATTGTATATACAGCAATATCAAGTTATACTTTTGGAATTGGTACTGTGGTCGAAGCGGCATATATGGACTATATATACCAATTAGACTAGCATATAAATCTTGTCCTAAATAACAGACCCAGATCCTTTGCTATTCAACTAAACACAAGTTTATAATCCTATTTGTCGCATGCACAAACCTTTGGTAGGTCAATCTCAGTTTTACCAATCATGTCCACTCAATCTTGTACTTATAGGCCCTCGTGATGATTGGTATAGGTTCACTGACAGGAAGACAAGACAGGAGAATGAAAGAGAAGGTGAGGGAGGAACATGAGGAGGATGGAAGACGAAATGGTGGAGGAAGAGGAAAGGGAAATAGGCAACAGTGTCATAGCTGGAAGAAGGAAGCCCAGCGATGCAGCAGGAAAGAGGAGGAAGCAGTGACTGTGCATGGAAGTTAGACAAGGGAAAAAGAGAGAGAAACAAACAGAAAGAAAAAGACAACTGTCTAAAAACTTTCATTATTTAAAAAAAAAATACACTAGCCGGTCTATTTTCATGCTCGACAAGCCCGACACAATGAACGTGTCAAACAGAAGAATCCATACCTAATTGAAGCAGGGAAAATCACGTGGTTGATGTCCCCATTGGCAGTCAAATTGATAGATACCAGCCCATACCAACCAGTATAAGCAATATTTTAAACCATAGAATCAACCTTATCTAACACTATGCTATAAGAATCATAAGTATAGTGAACTATGAATCAGAAGCAAGTAAGTACAACACTAGCATGTTTGTACTCATTATTGTCTAGGTGATAACACCTTAGTCATCCCGATGCTCTTTTATCCCTAAGATTGTTTAGCCTCAAGCAACTGCTCAAGAACAATGTTTGAGGCAATGATATAAGTCAGAAGTCTAGTCAATGCATCCCCTATAAAGATTGCCCAATAGCACTGATTATTAAAAGTGCACTTCCTTTTCTCTTGTACATCCACTTGGCACTTTTTGCAACGTTCCATTCAAGTGAAGAGCTACCGATAGCAATACAAGCAAGTGACAGTTTTCGGGTAATTGTACAGTATCCAAACAAAAAGCCAATTTGGAGGAAGGGATTCACCAAATCCCGTGTTTTCTCTCACATTATTGAGTCTACTACCAGCCAGATTGTCCCAGAAACTACACCCATCAGAAGTTCACAAACTCATCACCAATGTTTTGCTGGCTAATTTTCCTAGGGAGATCAGAAGAATCTCAAATTGGTATAATTATCTTAACGTCACAAGAAAACAGGCGTTAATTTCTCTGTAATGAACATCAAAAAATCTTTGCCAGAAGAAGGTGCATAAATTTATCTTCCACTGCAAGACCGTCCACACATTATGACCAACTTGACGAAGGTCATCAGTTTCTATGCAAGATCCTAGCTTTCCACCGTTTAATCCGTTCTTCTACTGGAGACGATCTACGCCTTTGTTTCCATAAAATCGAAACATTTGAAATCAATTTCCCAGAGTCACAAATAAGGAGAAAAGAGGCCAATACACCAAACGGTAAAGAAGGGGGCAAAGACGAAGAACGTACGGTCTCGGCTGATCTGGCGGAAGGTCTTCTGATCTCCACCATGGGAGGACGAGTCGGAATCGGACATCGACATGGTATTCTCGCCGATCTCTTCCTAGATCTGGGATCTATCGGCCGCCAACGAACTCGAGGGGTGGGCGGCTAGGGGAGGACGTCACGCGGCAGCCGAGGGCAGTGGGGTTGACCGGCGGCCGAGGAGTCCGAGCCGCTGTCCCCCGGGGATTCGGAAATTTATAGAAAGGGGGCGGACGGGCGAATGCCGCAGAGGTCGAGACGACGTCGCCGCCGTCAAACAGGTAGGAAAACTAATAATTATTATAAATGTCAATTTCTTGTAATTTACGATGGCTTTCTATTATAACCCTTTCATTTAATTTATTTGCAATTTAATTACTGCCTATTATAAACCATTATCATTTAATTTTACATACAGCTCTTACTAAAATGAAATGTCATCTGAATGTGAATTTTCAAGAAAATTCTTTTTTTATGTCTCGAAAAGATGATTGTAAATCAAAATCCATCTTCACCGCTTATTATATCACCTTAAAATTAACCCTTTTTTCAATCAAACCATTCAAGTACCTATTGTTGATATAAACCTTTGTTACAATTAACTTCGACGAGGGAACCTCTCAAATGAAGTAAAGGGTTTCTATTTTTTTTTCTTCAAAGCAAGAAAAATTATATTAAAAATGTTAAAATGATCCTCGAACCCCAAAGAAAAATAAAAAAATATTATCCATTCAAATTAATTAAATTATTAGCACTAGCATCGATATTTCTATTGATGTGAGTCCATTGTATAATAGTAATATTCTTGATTAAATAAAAAATATCATGACAAAAGAAATGTAGTTGTCACTAAATGAAATTAGGACTAAGGAATATGATAATAATGATGATGCTCATGGAGTCGATAGAAATTCTAAAAATTATTATTATTGGTAGAAGATTACGATAGAGATAAATATAAAATAATATTTTATATTTCTAACCTCCCTAATCAATATATGATTTGAGGATAAATCACATATTTAAATAATTAATTTGATTGTATAATTTTAGTACAAGATTAAAGAAATTGTTTTCTAAAAACTTACATAAATACAAGCCGAATTAAAAGGACTTTTAACTATACATATGAAACCCATAAACTCTCTATCATATTTCATTTCAATAATAAATTAAGTATTAGAAGAAGAGAATGACTTTGTAAAACTGGATTTTTCTTTGGTTTTTTTGTTTGTCTCTTTTGTGTTTGACAAAGTAAGACAATGATAACATGTGTTGTTTGATGTCGGTATCATGATTTAAATCTCTCTTGTTAGAAGATAATAAGTTTGATGTGTCAATCACAACTTTTGCTTCGAATAATTGGTTATTTTTGTCTCTTTTGATATTTTCATATTTTGGGATCTAAATTTTTGTTTTTATCAGTTCTAACCTTATTGAGATCACATAGATTTATAATAGCATAACTATAATATTAAACTATAAAAGATAAATACAACTCATTGTGAACATTAGTGATCAACCCAAGAACAAAAGAAATTTTGGTTAATTTTTCTAGATACTAATGGACTTCTTTAACTTGACATGGAAATACGAGTGTAAGAGTAGGTCACTTTAGATATTAATCACATTAAAATATATTATCATTATTCATAAAATAGTTTTTAAAATTAATTTATTATTAATCATAAATTTTAGGATAATTTTTCCTATACCCCTTTTAATTTTTTTCTAAATATTTTTAAATCTAAAAAAATCTAGAATGATCACTCATTTATTCTCGTACCCCCTACCCCCTCTGGTTATTATCATCGCCCTTTCCCATTGCTCTTCTCTTCTCCCATCATCTATTCTTTTCTATCACCTCCTTGTTTCCTGTTTCACTCTCCTCCACTCTCTTTTTCTATCATCTTATTTTTTCATTCCTCTTCCTTTCTTCCTTTGAAACAAAAGGTATCGATAGGTATAGAGTTGATGACACGACAAGGTGAAAAAAAGAAGGATAATTTTAAAATTTTAAAATTTAAAGATTATTATTTGAGAAAAATCAAAGAGAGGATGTCGTTCGATAAAAACTTAAAATAAGAATATTTGTGTAAAAAATAACCCTAAAATTAATCTTCTTTTCAATCATACTATTCAAGTATCCATTGTTGACTGTAATCCTTTGGTACAATCAACTTCGAGCATAAAAAGGAACCTCTCAAATGAAGTAAAGGGTTTTTATTTTTTTCTTCAAAGTAAAAAAAACTATATTGAAAAAGTTAAAATGATCCTCGAACACCAAAGAAAAATAAAAATATATTATCTATCCAAATTAATTAAATTATTGGCGTTTGTATTGATATTTCTATTGATGCAAGTCTATTGTATAATAGCAAAAATTTTTATCAAATAAAAAATATCATGTTAAAGGAAGTGTAGTTATCACCAAATGGAATTAGGACTAAGGAATATGATGATGACGATGATGATTCTCTTGGAGTCGACAAAAATTCTAAAAAATAAAATATTATTATTGATAAAAGATTATAATAGAGATAAATATAAAATAATATTTTTATTTTCTTACATCCTTAATCAATATATGATTTGATGATAAATCATATATTTAAATAATTAATTTGATTGTGTAATTTTAGTATATGATTAAAGAAATTTTTTTCTCAAAACTTATATAAATACGAGCCAAATTTGATTGACTTTTAACTACACATCTAAAATGTTGAATCTCGAATTTTGATGATGAAACCAATTAATAGAGTTTATGATTTGATCTGCGTTTTGAGTGATGTAGGAAGCTTCGATCAGGGAGAGACAATTAAAATAGGAAGAATCATGTTGGGCTTGAGTGGAATATGTTAGAAGATTGGACGTCGAGCTGGAGGATTAGTCGACGTATCGGCAAAAGGCTTCGAGCCATGAATTTGGGCATCGGGCCAAAAAGAGTAGAAATTACACCAAGGAAATCAAAGTTGCGAAGGTCAACTAGCTGATTGGGCAATAGGCCGCAAGAGAGGACAATGCACTAAAGAATCGGACGAAGCGTCGATGAACCAATGACATGCCGGACAACATGATTCAAGCTTTATAATAATTATCTAGATCAAAGTAGGTTTTATTTGTGCATGATTAACTATGATAGTGATTAAGGCATAAAGCAAAATGAAGTCCCAAAGTCATGAACATGATTTCGTTGGGAGTTCGAGAGTTCGTCGGAAGTCCGGACGTTCGTTAGAAGTTCTACCGGAATTGACCGAGAAGTCCAGGAGCTTGCCAAAGAAGCTCATTGGAACTCATCAAGAAGATCATCGTGAAGTCCAAGAGCTTGCCGGGAGTCTATTAGAACATCGCCGGAAGATCGTCGAAAGTTCATCGGAAGAAACTTAGACTTATAGACTTATTTAGCTTAGTAAATGTCTTAAATTTCATAGTTAGCACATAATTAAGATTGAAATTAGGCTAACCCAATTATGAGCTAATTGAGCCCATGTATGGACTATGTTGGGCCAAGTGAAAGGCCCAAACAGTGATCTAACAAGTGGCATCATCATGGCACAGTCTCCGAGACTGTGTTAGGCAGTGATACTGCTAGACTGGGCAATGGTACCATCCAGTGTCAATGTCAGGCGGTGGTACCGCTAGTCTAGGCAATGGTACCACCCAGAGATAGTCTCCTAAGTGGTGGTACCGCTAGATTGGGCAATGGTACCGCTAGATTGGGTGGTGATACCGCCCAATGTCAGTGCTGCAGGCGGTGGTACCGCCCAACACAATTGGTGGTACTGCTAGAACCCAAGAAACCCAAAATGAGACTCTTTTAGGCTCCAAGTTTAAATCCACATAAGGCCTATAAATACCTTTCTCATCCTTGGTTAAAAAAATAAGAATTGAGAGTGAAAAAGAAAGAAACGTTGTTATAATCTTGTGTGAACTCCTCTCCTTCTTCTAAGTATTAAAATAGTTTGAGAGAGGAGTAAGTAGGGGTATAAGGGTTATATTCTAAACCTGATAAAAGGAAAAAGAACTATAAAAGGTGGTTGGTCTTCGCCTATTGAAGGAAGACCGATAGTGGATACCGGTAGCCTCGATAGAGGAGGAATCGGGAGCGGATATAGGTCACAACGACCGAACCACTGTAAACTCAGTTTGCATTTACTTTGAGCAATTTACTTTTATAGCAAACTACCTCTCCTCTTTACTGTGCTTTTACTATGCCTACGCTCTCATACGCCTTCAAGTTAACATCTTCCGAAATCGGTTTTAATCGCAAAGAGATTTTTTGAAATCAATGTTTTTATCTGTTGTACTAATTCACCCCCCCCTCTTAGTGTCGACTCATTCCTAACAGTTGGTATCAGAGCCTTATAATTTCTCATTTGGTTTAAAACCCAAGAGAAATAGCTTTTTTCGGCTTTCAAGAGGGTCACTCTCTCATTCGTCCTCCTATGTTCAATGGGACGGGCTACATATATTGAAAAACTCAAATGAGAGTTTTCTTACTTTCTTTGGATTTGAATTTATGGAATATTATCGAAAGCGGTTTTCAAAGGTCTTCTCTTCCAATGAACCATTGGAATGATTTGGAGAAGAAACTTTTTTCTTTAAATGCTAGAGCTATGAATGCTCTATTTTGCACTTTAGATAAAAATAAATTCAATCGGATTTCTACTTGCGAAACGACTTTTAACATTTGGCATATACTCAAAATCACACACGAAGGCACTAGTAGAGTTAAAGACTCTAAAATTAATTTTTTGATGTATGAATTTGAGTTATTTCATATGAAACCAAGTGAAACTATTGTTAATATATACACCCATTTTACAGATGTCGTCAATAGTTTAAAAGCATTTGGTAAAAGTTTTTTAAATTTTGAACTTGTTATTCCTTATTGGAAGTATTTGTTCACTCGGCTCAAGATATTCCAATACTTGTTAACTTCTCAATTCCCACTTCTCAATGCCCATAGAAACTTTATTGCTTGCCCGGCCCTTTGCTTCGCGTCACAGTTATAGCTGTAGGATAAGAGGAGGCTATTCACCTGAGAGTTATACGTGATGAGTCCGTACATTATTATTCTCTAACTAGTGTTACTTATCGAAAGCTCCTTGCTTGTTTAGGGTGCTAGTCTTGAAAGAGGTGATTCTGTTGCTAGTGTCTAAGTCATCACTTCAATACGAGGGCAGAGGGTAGGCAGGTTGAATTACTTGTTTTATTCCAATACTTGTTTTATGTTCACTTTCTAAAAATTGGGATTTGAAAATAACGACAATACAAGAATCAAAGAACTTGAACTCTTTTCTGATAGAAGAACTTATTCGGTCTTTAATGACCTATAAAATGAATTGTATAACACAAAACAAACTTGAAAATAACATTCCAAAGAACAAAAAAGATATGGCATTAAAAACTCATGAAGATCACTTGAAAGAAAATTCAAGTGATTAGGACTATGATGATGACTTTGCACTCTTGATAAGAAAGTTCTTAAAACAAAAATCAAAAAATAAAAATAAATTTAAAAATAACATAAATTGGGATGAAACGAGTGCATTCGAAAACAATGAGCAAACCGATGAAGACGAAGTGGCAAACTATACCTTAACAGCTTTCGACAATGAGGTAAATAACTCAAACCAAACTCCTTTACTATATTTTGAAATTACTTGATTTTTTATGAGTTATTTTTAAATTAGCTAGTAAAAATAAAAAAATATATAAAAATATAAAAAATTATATCATGCTTCTTTTTCTAGCTATTTTAAAAAATTAATCATGATAATTACATGTTTTATGAAAATATAACAAAATGTTAATCTAATACTTGTACACCGAGTAAGATTAATCTTATGCATGTGTTTAAGAAGCAATAATGTGTATCATGTAGATTTCCATATTGCTTTTTAATTTTGTTTGAAGAGGCCTTATGTTTAATGTGTTATATTTTTGGTCTTGATGATTTTCGATTTTGATTATGCTTTATGTTCAATGAAGCCATGCTTAATGTCTTAATGAAAATATTAAGAGATTTGATATCATGCTTAATTAGTTTATAGTTTGAAATTATGCATGTTATACCTTGAAAACTTGAAACCATGTTTTGGTATCATGCCAAAGTAATGATGCATAATGATCATGCTTAATGAGTTTATATTTATAAATTATGCATGATGATTTTTGGCTTGTTGATCCTTATCATGATGAAATTTAATTTTTCGGTTTTAAACGATGATGAATGTTTTTATTTAGCAAAGGCATGCTTGTATGAAATAAAAAGGGAATACATTTCTTAAAAATTTCTCAATCCCTATCTTATCGAGTCTTCATCTTAGAGATCCTTATTAATGAATCTATTTATGTTGTGAATTTTGTGAATCATAAAATTGATTTTGATTATTTGAATTTTATGGGTTTTATCGAAATTATGATCTTGATTTCTCAAGATTTATAACTTGAAATTGTTTTTGAATCAAGATCGCTTCTTTGTACTCCTATGATTTTTCTTGGTATTTTGTTCTCCCATGACTCTATTTGTTATAGAAAAATCTTTATCTATATCAACGATCTTGATTTTTTGATATTTGATACTTGAAATCTTTTTATAAATTGAGATCATTTTCTCCTTGTTTCTTTTTGCTATTCACTAAAGAGAATATTTGTCAAAATGAATCATGTGTTTTGGTATTCACATGATCTCATCTTTCATGATATGATTTTTCTATTATGTAAAATCCCTTATATTCATGAAGAATAACTCATCACCAAGTTTTTCTGGATATTCTTTATGTGATGATATGAAATTATGTAATACTCATGATATTATGTTGATGCATGCAAATGAGAAGTTATGATCATGCTTGGTAGGATATAATGTAATATGACAAATTGATACCATCATGATGTGAACTATTTATGATTTGAAATGATACATGCAATACTTATGATTTTATTATGATGTATTGCATATGATGTGAATCATGATTAAAACTGCTTTGACTTGAATTCAATTTGAATTCAAGGTTTATCTCAATTATGGCATATTGAAATAAGAATGGCACCTTATCTTTGTTATAATTTGAAAATTGATATAAAGGAAAATGAATTGCACCATTGTGTGCATCTCAAAAGAGAAAGATTTGCTAGCATGCATATCGGAAAGAAAAGCAAAATTGCTAGCTTCCATGTTATAAAATGATGTAAATTTTTGTTAGCTTGCATTTTGCAAAAGAAGCAAAAAAATCGCACTTCTCAAAAGAGAAAGAAATGCTGTCTTGAACATCACCGAAGATTGCTAGCTTGTCTATCTTAAGAAGCAAAAATGTAAACTTGTAAAATTTATAATTTTGCACATCTTCAAAATTAATGATGATTTGGTGATTATACATATTGTAAGGTGATGAACAAATTTGCTAGCGTTATAAAACTTGTATAATGATAAAATTGGAGATTATGTAATAATTTGAACTTGTATGACTAAACACTTATAATTGAACTTCTTTTTGTTGATGACAAAAGGGGAGAAGTATGATGTTATGCATGATTTTATCATGACATATTGCTTGGATTTTTGAATCCAAGAGTTCTATCAATATGACATGTTGATAGGGGGAGTTAAAGTTAACTCCGTCATCGATTGATTGTCATCATCAAAAAGGGAGAGATTCTTGAATCTCAGATTTTAATGATGAAACCAATTGATAGAGTTTATGATTTGATCTGTATTTTGAGTGATGCAAGAAGCTTCGATCAGAGAGAGACAATTAAAGTAGGAAGAATCATGTTGGGTCGGAGTAAAACATGTCAAAAGATAGGTCGACGTGAATCATGTTGGGCCGGAGTGGACATTGAGCCGGAGGATCAGTCGACGTATCAGCAGAAGGCATCGAGCCAAGAAGAGTAGAAATTACACTAAAAAAATTGGAGTTACGAAGGTCAACTGGCCAATTAGGCAAGAAGCCATAAGAGAGGATGATGTGCCAAAGAATCGAACGAAGCGTCGATGAACCAATGACATATCGAACAACATGATTCAAGCTTTATAATAATTGTCTAGATCAAAGTAGATTTTATTTATACAGGATTAACAATGATAGTGATCAAGGCATAAAGCAAAATGAAGTCTTAGAGTCAAGAACATGATTTCATTGGGAGTTTGAGAGTTCGTCAGAAGTTTGGACATTCGTCCAAATTTCTATCAGAATTGACTGAGAAGTCCAGGAGCTTGCTAAAGAAGCTTATTGGAACTCGCTAAGAAGATCATCGTAAAGTCTAGGAGCTTGTCGGGAGTCCGCCGAAAGATCGCTAGAAGCTCACCAAAAGAAACTTAGACTTATGGACTTGTTTAGCTTAGTAAATATCTTAAATTTCATAATTAGTACATAATTGGGACTGGAATTGGGCCAATCCAATTAGGGGCTAGTTAGGCCCATGTATGGACTGTGTTGGGCCAAGTGAAAAGCCTAAATAGTGACCCAACATATGCCATCGTCGTTGCAAAGTCTTTGAGACTATGTCAAGCGGTGGTATCACCTAGTGTTAGTATTAGGTGGTGGTACCGCCAAGACCTGGGAAACCCAGGATGATACTCTTTTAGGCTTCAAGTATGAATCCACTTGAGGCCTATAAATATCCCTCTCATCCTTTGTTAAAAAAATAAGAATTGAGAGTGAAAAAGAAAGAAACGTTGTTGTAATCTTGTGTGAACTCCTCTCATTCTTCTAAGTGTTAGAATAGTTTAAGAGATGAGTAAGTGGGGGTATAAGGGTTATCTCTTAAACTCGGTAAAAGGTGAAAGAGCTATAAAAGGTGGTCGGTCTTTGCCTATTAAAAGAAGACCGATAGTGGATGCCGATGACCTCGACGGAAGAGGAATCGGGAGTGGATGTAGGTCACGACGACCGAACCACTATAAACTCAGTTTGCATTTACTTTGAGCAATTTACTTTTATAGTAAATTGCCTCTCCTCCTTACTGTGCTTTTACTACGCCTACACTCTCATATGCCTTTAAGTTAATATCTTCCGAGATCAGTTTTAATCGCAAAGAGATTTTCCGAAATCGATGTTTTTATCCGCTACACTAATTCACCACCCCTTCTTAGTATCGACTCATTCCTAACATAAAACCCTTAAACTCTATCATATTCTATTTCAACTAAAGTATTAGAAGAAGACAATGACTTTGTAATATTAGATTTTTCTTTTATTTTTTTACTTGTCTCTTTTGTGTTTGATAAAGACAATCATAATATAAATATATTCTGTTTGAGGTCGATATCATGATTTAAATCTCTCTTATTGGAATGTTTTAAGTCTTAAGTGCCAATCATAGCTTTTCCTTCGAATGATTGGTTATTTTTGTCCCTTTTGATAGCTTCATATTTTGGGATTTAAAATTTTGTTTTTATCAGTTCTAACCTTATTGAGATCACATAGATTTATAATGATATGACTATTATATTAAACTATAAAAGATAAATACAACTGATTGTGAACATTAGTGATCAACCCAAGAACACAAAAAACTTTGGTTAATTTTCCTAGATAATGATGGACTTCTCAAACTGTTGACTTGACATAGAAATGAGAGTGTAAGAATAGGTTGCTCTAGATATTAATCACATTAAAATATATTATAATTATTCATAAAATGGTTTTCTAATTTAATTTATTATTAATCATAAACTTTAGGATAATTTTTCCTACACTACTTTTAATTTTTTTTCAAAAGTATCTTTAAATCTAAAAAATTATAGAATGATCACTCTTTTATTCTCGTACGCACTCTTATTGCTGTCATCACTCTTTCTCATTTCTTTTATATTCCTCCATCATCTATTCTTTTCCGTCACCTCCTATCCCTCTTCCTCATTTCCCGTTTCACTCTCCTCCACTCTCTTTCTCTGTCATCTATTTTCTTTTACATTCCTCTTCCTTTCTTCCTTTTAATGGAAGAAAAAGGTATCGATAGATATAGAGTTGATGACACGATGATGTGAGAAAAGGGGAGGTAATTTTGATATTTTAAAATTTAAAGATTATTATTTGAGAAAAATCAAAGAGAGGATGTCGTTTGATTAAAAAAATAGAATAAGAATATTTGTGTAAAAAATCACCCAAAAATTAACCTTCTTTTCAATCATACCATTTAAGTAGCCATAAAAATGAACCTCCCAAATGAAGTTCAGTTTTAATTTTTTTTCTTCAAAGCAAGAAAAACTATATTAAAAAGGTTTAAATGATCCTTGAACCCTAAAGGAAAATAAAAAAAATATTATCCATCCAAATTAATTAAATTATTAGTGTTAGTATTGATGTTTCTGTTAATGTGAGTCCACTGTATGATAACAATATTCTTAATCAAATAAAAAATATCAAGATAAAGGAAGTGTAGTTGTCACCAAATAGAATTAGGACTAAGGAATATGATGATGATGCTCTTGGAGTCGATGAAAATTCTAAAAAATATTATTATTAATAAAAGATTATGATAGAGATAAATATAAAATAATAATTTTATTTTCTTACATCCTTAATCAATATATGATTTAAGGATAAATCATATATTTAAATAATTAATTTGATTGTGTAATTTTAGGATATGATTAAAGAAAATTTTTTTCTCAAAACTTATATAAATTCGACCCAAATTTAAAGGACTTTTAACTACACATCTAAAACCCTTAAACTCTATCATATTCCATTTCAATTAAAGTATTAGAAGAAGATAATGACTTTGTAATATTGGAATTTTCTTTTATTTTCTTTCTTGTCACTTTTGTGTTTGACAAAGTATTGATGTTGATATCATGATTTAAATCTCTCTTATTGGTAGGTCATAAGTTTGATGTGTCAATCATAGCTTTTCCTTTGAATAATTAGTTATTTTAGTCCCTTTTGATATCTTCATATTTTGAGATCTAAAATTTTGTTTTTATCAATTCTAACATTATGGAGATAACATTATGGAGATCACATAGATTTATAATACCATGACTATTATATTAAACTATTAAAGATAAATACAAATAATTGTGAACATTAGTGATCAACCCAAGAACAAAAAAAACTTCGATTAATTTTCCTAGATATTGATGGACTTCTCAAACCGTTGACTTGACTTGGAAATGAGAGTGTAAGAATAGATTGCTCTAGATATTAATCATATTAAAATATATTATAATTATTCATAAAATAGTTTTAAATTTTATTTATTATTAATCATAAACTTTAGGATAATTTTTCTTATACCCCTTTTAATTTTTTTTTCTAAAAGTATCTTTAAATCCAACTCTCCTCCACTTTTTTTTTCTGTCGTCTCCTTCCTTTTCCATTCTACTTCCTTTCTTCCTTTCATGGAAGCAAAATGTATCGATAGGTATAGAGTCGACGACATGATGAGGTGAGAAAAGGTGAGGTGATTTTGATATTTTAAATTTTAAAGAGTATTATTTGAGAAAAATCAAAGAGAGGATGTCGTTTGATAAAAACATAAAATAAGAATATTTATGTAAAAAATCACCCAAAAATTAACCTTCTTTTCAATCATACCATTTAAGTAGCCATAAAAATGAACCTCCCAAATGAAGTTCAGTTTTAATTTTTTTTCTTCAAAGCAAGAAAAACTATATTAAAAGGTTTAAATGATCCTTGAACCCTAAAGGAAAATAAAAAAATATTATCCATCCAAATTAATTAAATTATTAGTGTTAGTATTGATGTTTCTGTTAATGTGAGTCCACTGTATGATAACAATATTCTTAATCAAATAAAAAATATCAAGATAAAGGAAGTGTAGTTGTCACCAAATAGAATTAGGACTAAGGAATATGATGATGATGCTCTTGGAGTCGATGAAAATTCTAAAAAATATTATTATTAATAAAAGATTATGATAGAGATAAATATAAAATAATAATTTTATTTTCTTACATCCTTAATCAATATATGATTTAAGGATAAATCATATATTTAAATAATTAATTTGATTGTGTAATTTTAGGATATGATTAAAGAAAATTTTTTTCTCAAAACTTATATAAATTCGACCCAAATTTAAAGGACTTTTAACTACACATCTAAAACCCTTAAACTCTATCATATTCCATTTCAATTAAAGTATTAGAAGAAGATAATGACTTTGTAATATTGGAATTTTCTTTTATTTTCTTTCTTGTCACTTTTGTGTTTGACAAAGTATTGATGTTGATATCATGATTTAAATCTCTCTTATTGGTAGGTCATAAGTTTGATGTGTCAATCATAGCTTTTCCTTTGAATAATTAGTTATTTTAGTCCCTTTTGATATCTTCATATTTTGAGATCTAAAATTTTGTTTTTATCAATTCTAACATTATGGAGATAACATTATGGAGATCACATAGATTTATAATACCATGACTATTATATTAAACTATTAAAGATAAATACAAATAATTGTGAACATTAGTGATCAACCCAAGAACAAAAAAAACTTCGATTAATTTTCCTAGATATTGATGGACTTCTCAAACCGTTGACTTGACTTGGAAATGAGAGTGTAAGAATAGATTGCTCTAGATATTAATCATATTAAAATATATTATAATTATTCATAAAATAGTTTTAAATTTTATTTATTATTAATCATAAACTTTAGGATAATTTTTCTTATACCCCTTTTAATTTTTTTTTCTAAAAGTATCTTTAAATCCAACTCTCCTCCACTTTTTTTTTCTGTCGTCTCCTTCCTTTTCCATTCTACTTCCTTTCTTCCTTTTCATGGAAGCAAAATGTATCGATAGGTATAGAGTCGACGACATGATGAGGTGAGAAAAGGTGAGGTGATTTTGATATTTTAAATTTTAAAGAGTATTATTTGAGAAAAATCAAAGAGAGGATGTCGTTTGATAAAAACATAAAATAAGAATATTTATGTTAAAAAATCACCCTAAAATGAACCCTCTTTTCAATCATAACATTTAAGTACTTATTGTTGACCGTAATCTTTTGGTACAATCAACTCCGAGCATAAAAAGAAACCTCCTATATGAAGTAAAGGGTTTTTATTTTTTTTCTTCAAATCAAGAAAAACTATATTAAAAAGGTTGAAATGATCCTCGAACCCCAAAGGAAAATAGAAAAATATTATCCATTCAAATTAATTAAATTATTGGTGGTAGTACCAATGTTTCTATTGATGTGAGTCCATTGTATGACAGTAATATTCTTGATCTAATAAAAATATCATGATAAAAGAAGTGTAGTTGTCACCAAATAGAATTAGGTCTAAGGAATATGATGATGATGATAATGCTCTTAGAGTTGATGAAAATTCTAAAAAAAATTATTATTGATAGAAGATTACGATAGAGATAAATATAAAATAATATTTTTATATTTCTTACATCCTTAATCAATATATGATTTGAGGATAAATCATATATTTAAATTATTAATTTGATTGTGTAATTTTAGTATATGATTAAAGAAAATACTTTTCTCAAAACTTATATAAATGCGAGCCAAACTTGATGGACTTTTAACTATACATTTAAAACCCTTAAACTCTTTATCATATTCCATTACAATTAAAGTATTAGAAGAAGACAATGACTTTGTAATATTGGATTTTTCTTTGATTTTTTTGCTTGTCTCTTTTGTGTTTGACAAAGTAAGACAATGATAACGTGTGTTGTTTAACATCGGTATCATGATTTAAATCTCTCTTGTTAGGTCATAAGTTTGATGTACCAATCATAACTTTTCCTTCCAATAATTAGTTATTTTTGTCCATTTTGATATCTTCATATTTTGGGATCAAAAATTTTCTTTTATTAGTTCTAACCTTATTGAGATCACATAGATTTATAAGAACATTATATATTTGTTAAATCTCGGATTTTAATGATGAAGTCAATTGTAATTTGTTTAATCTAATCTATATATTGAGAAAAGTGTGTAGGATTAACTAAGATAACAGTAATACATAAAGCAGGTGTTGTGCCGGAGTTAAGATCATGATCACGATGGGAGTTCGAGAGTTCACCGGAAGTCCGGACGTTCATCGGAAGTTCTGCCGGAACCAACCGAGAAGTCTAGAAGCTTGCCGAAGAAACTCGTCAAAGCTCGCTAAGAAGTCGTTGTAAAGTTCGGGAGCTTCCTGGGAGTCCATCGGAGTATTGCCGAGAGTTCAACGGATGTTCACCGGAAGTACGCTGGAAGCTCGTTGGAAGAGCAACTGATGCAATGGAATATGAAGTGCTATAATCATATCTTAATTATCGTAGTTAGAGCGTAAATTAAGTTAGGATTTGGAGGTAATCCCACTAACTTAATTGGGGGTCAATTGGGCCTGAAGATAGATTGGTTTGGGACAGATTCAAGGCCCAACTAGGATGCTGAAAGCCTGGCCGACGGTGGGACTGCTAGGGAAACAACACCCTAGGAATTCTGGGCGGTAGTACCACCCAGTGTTAGGTGTCAGGCGGTGGTACCGCCCAATAATGGTGGTGGTACCACCAGTACCTCAGAAATCCAAGATGAGATACTTTTTTGCTCTATTTTTGAAGCCATTGGGGCCTATAAAAACCCCACCATTTTCTACATGAAAGAGCATGAAAAGTATTGAGATAATCTTGAGTTATTGGGGTGTAAAAATGTTGTAAACAAGTGCTAGAGTCCTCCTTCTCCCTTTCTAAGTTTTGAGATTATTCAAGAGAGGTGTGTGACTTGTAAGAGTTCTCTCTTAAACTAGTGAAAAGGAAAAAGTGTTGTAAAAGAGGTGGTTGGTCTTCACCTATTGAAGGAAGGCCTTTAGTGGACGCTGGAGACCTCGTCAGAGGAGGAATCCAAAAGTAGATGTAGGTCACGTTGACCGAACCACTCTAAATTCTGGTTTGCTTTTCCTTTGTGCAAATTTACTTTACTCCAAACCTCCTTAATCTTCTCTTGCACTTTTACGAAAGCTTTTAAGTTCAACTTTTCTCCGAAACAGATTGAATTGAAACCATTTTTGTCGGAATGGGTTTTAAACGAAACGAACAATTTTTTGAAATATCGAAAGTTTTCCGCTGCACTAATTCACCCCTCCTCTTAGTGCCGCTCTTGATCCTAACAATTAGTATCAGAGCAAGGTTCAGTCTCATTTGGTTTTAAACCCAAGAGAGATGATATTTGTTGGCAACCTAGAGGGCCATTCAATTACACGTCCACCCATGTTCAATGGGATTGATTGCACATATTGGAAGACTAAAATGAGGATCTTCCTAATTTTAATGGATTTTAAATTATGAAATATTGTAGAAAATGACTTTCAAAAGTCTTCTCTTCTAATGAATGATTGGAATGAGTTGGAGAAGAAGATTTTTGCTTTAAATGCAAAGGCTATGAATGCCTTGGATAAAAACGAGTTTAATCGTGTGTCCATTTGTGAAACTGTTTTTGATATTTAGCACACACTCGAAGTAACTCATGAAGGCACTAGTAGAGTAAAGGAGTAAAAAATTAATCTTTTAGTGTATTCTTATGAGTTATTTTAAATAAAATCGAGTGAGACCATTGGAGACATGTACACCCAATTTACGGATGTCGTCAATGGTCTAAAAGGACTTGGTAAAGGTTTCTCAGATTTTGAACTCGTTAATAAGATTTTAAGATCTCTTCTAAAAAGTTGGGATCCTAAAGTAATGGCCATTCAAGAGGCCAAAGATCTAAATAATTTTCCTCTTAAAGAACTTATTGGGTCACTAATGACCTATGAAATGACATGTAAAGCTCATGAAGAGCTTGAGGACACCCTTTCAAAGAACAAGAAAAATATAGCACTGAGAATACTAGAAGACCACTTAAAAGGTAACTTAAGCGATAAGGACTTTGATGAAGACTTGGCACTATTAACAAGAAATTTTAAAAAATTTATAAAAAAATAAATTTAAAAATGATACTAAAAATAAATTTGAACCAAAAAAGAAACAAGTGATATGCTATGAATGCAAGAAGCCGAGATATTACAAGAGTGAATGTCCCCTAACGAAGAAGAGGCAACCAAAGAAGAAGGCTCTCAAAGCAATATGGGACGACTTAAGTGCATCCGAAGATGAGGAGCCTACCATCACCGAGCAAGTTGCTCACTATGCGCTAATGGCGATTGGAGATGAGAAAAGTGTACCATCATAAGCTAGGAGTAAGAGATGGTACCTTGATAGTGGATGTTTTAGGCATATGACCAGAGATCCATCCTATTTCTCTAAGCTCACTAGCCTAGACGAAAGATATATCACCTTTGGAGACAACAACAAGGGTAAAATCATCGACAAAAATGAACTATAGGTAATAAATCCAACCTTCTTATTGAAGATGTATTGTTAGTTGATAGTTTAAAGCATAATATTTTGAGTGTTAGTCAATTATATGATAAAGGATATATCGTTAGTTTTGAATCTAATGCTTGCACTCTTGAAAAACGATACAAAAATACATCTATGATTACACTAAAACAAAATAACATATACACTATTGACATTAATGATCTTTGCAATGAAATGTGTTTTTCGATTTTGAATGACGATGCTTGGCTTTGGCATAGGAGATTAGGTCATACTAGCATGAAACTAATCTCTCAAATTTCATCTGAAGAACTCGTAAGAGGAATTCTTCATATTAAGTTCATCAAAGATAATGTATGTGATGCATGTCAACTAGGAAAATACATAAAAGGTAGCTTCAAACCTAAGAACCAAATAAGCACCTCTCGACCTCTGCAATTGATCCATATGGACTTGTTCGGACCAATTGCTACATCAAGCCTAGGAGGTAGCAAATACACATTTGTCATCGTGGATGATTTTAGTAGATATATATAGACTTATTTTTTGGCACACAAAAGTGAATGCTTTAGGTATTTCTCAAAGTTTTGTAAACTTGTTCAAAATAAAAAGGGTTTTATGATTTCGTCAATTCAAAGTGATCACGGTGGTGAATTTCAAAACCGTGATTTTCAAGAATTTTGTGAATATAATGGATACAACCACAACTTCTCTACTCCAAGAAATCCTTAACAAAATGGTGTAGTAGAAAGAAAAAATAGAAAATTATAAGAAATGACAAGAACCATGTTAAATGAACATAGCCTACCCAAATAGTTTTCGGCCAAAGCCGTAAATATAGTATGCTATGTTATGAATAGGGTTCTAGTAAGACTACCATTTTCCAAGGCTCCTTATGAGTTATGGAACAACAAAAAACCCAATGTTTCATACTTTAAAGTTTTCGGATGTAAATGTTTTATTTTGAATGAAAAAGATGCCTTAGGTAAATTTGATGCAAAATTCGATAAAGGAATTTTTCTTGGCTATTCTTTTGTTTCTAAAGAATTTCGTATCTTTAACAAAAGAACCTTGATTATAGAAGAATCTATTCATGATGTTTTTAATGAAGTTTCCAAAGTTAAGAAAAATGATTTTGATGATGATGTTAATTTTGATGCTTTGACTTTAAATGATTCCCCTTCTTCATTTAGCAACTTGGATGCATCTTCTTCCGAACCTTCTTTACCGAAGGAATGGAAGTATGTAAATGCTCATTTTAAGGAGCTAATTATAGGAGACATATCGAAAGGGGTTCAAACTCGTTCTTCTCTTAAATTTTTTTGTGCCAATGCCACTTTTCTCTCCCAAATTGAGCATAAAAGCATTGACGAGACCATGAAAGATGATTCATGGGTCATTGCAATGTAAGAAGAGTTAAATCAATTTAAGAGAAATGAGGTGTAGAAGCTTATTCCAAGGCCAAATGACCATTTAGTTGTTGATACTAAGTGGGTCTTTAGAAATAAGCAAGATAAATATGGTATCGTGGTTAGAAACAAAGCTAGATTAGTGGCCAAAGGTTTGAACAAAAAAGAATGTATCGATTATGAAGAGACATTCGCTCCTGTGGCTCGATTAGAAGCCATAAGGATGCTCCTTGCCTATGCTAGTAGTAATAATTTTAAGTTGTTTCAAATAGCTATTAAAAGTAGTTTTCTTATGGCTTTATTTCCGAAGAAGTTTATGTTGAACAAACCTCCCGGATTTGAGAATGATCATCTCTCTAATCATGTGTTTAATTGACTAAAGCTCTCTATGTATTGAAACAAGCTCCTAGGGCTGGTATGAGAGACTTAGCTCATTTCTTATCGAAAATAATTTTCTAAAGGCATATGATTTTATTAGAAGAGGTTAAATCAATTTAAGAGAATGATGTGTAAACTTATCCAAGGCCAAATGACCATTTAGTTGTTGATACTAAGTGGGTCTTTAGAAATAAGCAAGATAAATATGGTATCGTGGTTAGAAACAAAGCTAGATTAGTGGCCAAAGGTTTGAACAAAAAAGAATGTATCGATTATGAAGAGACATTCGCTCCTGTGGCTCGATTAGAAGCCATAAGGATGCTCCTTGCCTATGCTAGTAGTAATAATTTTAAGTTGTTTCAAATAGATATTAAAAGTAGTTTTCTTAATGGCTTTATTTCCGAAGAAGTTTATGTTGAACAACCTCCCGGATTTGAGAATGATCATCTCTCTAATCATGTGTTTAAATTGACTAAAGCTCTCTATGTATTGAAACAAGCTCCTAGGGCTTGGTATGAGAGACTTAGCTCATTTCTTATCGAAAATAATTTTTCTAAAGGCAAGGTCAATACTATATTATTTATCAAAAATTTTAAAAATAATTTTCTTATTATTCAAATTTATGTTGATGATATTATTTTTGGTTCCACGAATGAATCTCTATGTGAATCATTTGCTAAAAGTATGAGTCTTGAATTTGAAATGAGTTTGATGGGAGAATTAACCTTCATTTTAGGCTTACAAATCAAATAATTAAGTAATGATATTTTTCTTAGTCAAACAAAATATGCTTTAGATTTACTAAAAAGGTTTAATATGGATAGCTCAAAAGCTATAAATACTCCCATGAGTACCTTCACTAAGTTAGACATTGATGAAAGTGGAGAATGCTTTGATCAAAAAACTTATAGGGGTATGATAGGAAGTTTACTATACCTCACCGCAACTAGATCGGATATCATGTTTAGTGTAGGTCTTTGTGCTAGGTTTCAATCTAATCATAATATATCTCATCTTAAAGCAGTTAAGAGAATTCTTAGATATCTTAAATATACCACTAATATAAGATTATTGTATCTTAAATTCGAGAACTTTGAACTAATTGCATATGCTGATGCGAATTTTGCTGGATGTAGGTTAGATAGAAAAAGTACATCCGGAACATGTCAATTTTTGGGACACAATTGTTTCTTGGTTTTCTAAGAAACAAAACTCGGTTGCACTATCTACAACCGAAGCTAAGTATATTGCAGCTAGTGCATGTTATGCACAAGTTATGTGGATGAAAAACACTTTAGAAGATTATAAGATTCATCTTAAAAATATTCCCATAAAATGTGATAACACAAGTGCAATATGTTTAACAAAAAATCTCATTCAACACTCTAGAACAAAACATATTGATATTAGGCGTCACTTTATACGAGATCATGTCAATAATCATGATATAATCTTAGAGTTTATTGATACGAAATATCAATTAACCGATATTTTTACAAAACCTTTAAGTGAAGAACAATATGATTTTATTAGAAGAGAGTTAGGAATGTTAATTTGTCCGAATACATGAATTTGATGTATATCTTTTTCGGACTATCTTTATAAACTTCTTGAATGGAACTTTCATGAGTTTATGCCATATCAAGTTTATTCCATATCCTTGCTCCATCATTTAATGAATTTTTTATACATAAAATTAATTGACAAATGCATCTCTCACGGATTTCACTTTTATGAATTTTTTTTAATGAGAAATGGATTTGATGTGGTGCTCCTCTTATTATGAAGATTTATTTACGGAATTTCTTTTATGAATTCTTTCACTTGAATTCTTTTTTAATGAAGGAAGAATTTTTATGAATTTTTGGTATGAGATGAACACTTGCAAAAATGAGGATTTGATTTCACATGAATATCTTGATCCTTATGAAAATTGAAGCATAATTTAATGAAACTCTTTTATCACTTTTGACTTGATTTCAATCATTTCACAAAGTTGGTTCTTTATGGATTTCCTCCTTTCTTTCCTTCTTCATGTAAAAGTTTTGATAAAAAAAAGGGGAGAAGTTGATGAAAGCTATTTCTTTAATGCTTATATCTTTTAATGTTGAGAACTTTTGAATGATACCATGTCATTAATATGATTGATATGAATTCTTACATATTGAAATATGGCATGAATTTTTACCACACTTATATGAATTTTTACAAATTGAAATATCTCCTTTTTGTTGATGATAAAGGGGGAGAAATAATACCAAAATGTGACAAATTGATGACAAATGCATGCAATATATTTCATCATAAATACTTGAAATGTTAGCTTGATAAATTTCTTTCATTATGATAAGATATCTAGAGCTTAATTTGCTATTTTACAATTGATATCTTGCCATGAATTGCTATCTTTGTCATCTTTCATATTTGAAATATCAAACTTAAAAATGGATGTCATGCATTGACATCATTTTGAGAATGTTAGATCATGAAAGGAATCATGATCTAAGTATTGATAAGTTTAAATGAACTTAATTTATCAATTTGTTTCTTGAATTCAAAGGCCTTGAATTCAAGAATGTCTATTCTCAAGTATGGCATATAGATAGAGAGAGTTAAGGTTAACTCCATTATCAATTGATTGTTATCATAAAAAAGGAAGAGATTGTTGAATCTCAGATTTTGATGATAAAGTCAATTGTAATTTATTTGATCTAATCTATATGTTGAGAAAAGTGTGCAGGATTAACTACAATAGCAATAAGACATAAAGCAAGTGTTGTGCCGGAGTCAAGATCGAGATCATGATGAGAGTTCAAGAGTTCGATGGAAGTCTGGACGTTCATCAGAAGTTCTGCCGGAACCAACTGAGAAGTCTAGAAGCTTGCCAAAGAAACTCGTCAAAGCTTGCCAAGAAGATCATTATAAAGTCCAGGAGCTTGCTAGGAGTCCGCAGGTGCATTGCCGAGAGTTCGTCGGATGTTCGTTGGAAGTACGCCGGAAGCTCGCCAAAAGAGCAATTGACGCATCGGAACATGAAGTGCTGTAATCATGTCTTAATTATCGTAGTTAGAGTATACATTAAGTTAGGATTGGGAGGTAATTTCACTAACTTAATTGAGGGCCAACTAGGCCCGAAGATGGGCTGGTTTGAGCCAGATTCAAGGCCCAATAAGGATGCTAAAAGCCTGGCCGACGGTGACACCGTTTGGGAAACAGCACCCCAAGAATTCTGGGTGGTGGTACCGCTCAGACTGGCAGTGGTATCGTCAGTAGTTATTGTTGCCAATGATGGTACCACCCCTATCAAGCGGTGGTACTGTCAGAGCTCGGTCTCTGAGCTCTGTCAGGTTGTGGTACCGCCCAGTGTCAGGTGTTAGGCGGTGGTATCGCCCAGTAATGGCGGTAGTACCGCTAGTACCTCGGAAATCCGGGATGAGATACTTTTTAACTCCATTTTTGAAGCCATTAGGGCCTATAAAAATCCCATCCTTTTCTGTATGAAAGGATATGAAAAGTATTGAGATAATATTGAGTTATTGGGGTGTAAAAGTATTGTAAACAAATGCTAGAGTCCTCCTTCTCCCTTTCTAAGTTTTGAGATAATTTAAGAGAGGTGTGAGACTTGTAAGGGTTCTCTCTTAAACTCGTGAAAATGAGAAAGCACTGTAAAAGAGGTGGTTGGTCTTCACCTATTGAAGGAAGGTCATTAGTGGATGCTAAAGACCTCGTCAGAGGAGGAATCCGAAAGTGGATGTAAGTCACGTTAACCGAACCATTATAAATTCCGGTTTTGCTTTTTATTTGTGCAAATTTACTTTACTACAAATCTCCTTAAAGAAACAACTTAAACTCAAGTGATAAAGACTTTGATGAAGAGTTGGCACTATTAACATGAAAATTTAAAAAATTTATAAAAAGAAATGAATTCAAAAAGGTACTAAAAATAAATTTGAACAAAAAAAGGAATAGGTGATATGCTATGAATGTAAGAAGCTGAGACATTACAAGAGTGAATGTCTCTTGTAACATCCCTCGATTGTAAATTTTCATATAAGTTTTTAATTATAATATAAGTATCTATTTTAAATTTTATAGATGAGCCTAAATATAATTCTGGGGACTTGTTTAAAATAGAAAAAAATTTTGAGGACCTATTTGTAAATACTAAGGACCTAATCGTAAATATAATAATACAAGGACTAAACTAAAAAATATATAAAATTACAAATCCCACCGCTTAAGCCTCTTTGCCTTCGTTCTCAAGGAACCTAAGAAGGCAGTTGCGTGGAAGAAGAGAGGAAGGGAGAAAGAAGAAAAGAAAAGGGGAAGAAGAAGAAGAGAAATTTGGGATTATATATTTAGCACCAAATGTGGATTTAGGAAGGACTATATTCATTTGAAATTAGACTCTTATACCTTTTTTTTACACTGATATGTCCTCCTTCTCCCTTTCTAAGTTTTGAGATAATTTAAGAGAGGTGTGAGACTTGTAAGGGTTCTCTCTTAAACTCGTGAAAATGAGAAAGCACTGTAAAAGAGGTGGTTGGTCTTCACCTATTGAAGGAAGGTCATTAGTGGATGCTAAAAGCCTGGCCGACGGTGACACCGTTTGGGAAACAGCACCCCAAGAATTCTGGGTGGTGGTACCGCTCAGACTGGCAGTGGTATCGTCAGTAGTTATTGTTGCCAATGATGGTACCACCCCTATCAAGCGGTGGTACTGTCAGAGCTCGGTCTCTGAGCTCTGTCAGGTTGTGGTACCGCCCAGTGTCAGGTGTTAGGCGGTGGTATCGCCCAGTAATGGCGGTAGTACCGCTAGTACCTCGGAAATCCGGGATGAGATACTTTTTAACTCCATTTTTGAAGCCATTAGGGCCTATAAAAATCCCATCCTTTTCTGTATGAAAGGATATGAAAAGTATTGAGATAATATTGAGTGATTCTGCTTAGAACCTGATATTTCTTTTGTTAGACCCAAAACCATTATCTGGAATTTTTTTGATAAACTGACCCCTATAGATTGTTTTAGCTATAATATTTAGCACCAAATGTGGATTTAGGAAGGACTATATTCATTGAAATTAGACTCTTATACCTTTTTTTTTACACTGATATTGAAAATTTTGGACACTAAATACTTACCCAAACTTCTGTTTCAAATGAGCCTATGGATGCTACAAAACAGGGATCAAAATTTCTGACCTTTTGATACGAAAATGCCTATAAGTCCCTGTTGGAAATTCTAATTTATACTAAACTAACTTTATCTGAACTAGACTTCTAGAAAATTTTGGACACTAAATACTTACCCAAACTTCTGTTTCAAATGAGCCTATGGATGCTACAAAACAGGGATCAAAATTTCTGACCTTTTGATACGAAAATGCCTATAAGTCCCTGTTGGAAATTCTAATTTATACTAAACTAACTTTATCTGAAACTAGACTTCTAGATCTTTCTTTTGATATATAGGTTGAAAATTTTGGAATTCAAATGCCCATCTTGTTATCTATTGAATCCGACTCTATGATTTCTGCAAAACAGTGATTTTGTTTTTGACCTTTGGTTACTAAATCAATGGTAACTCCTTATTGGAAATCTTGTTTCATTAGAAAATAGATTGATTTATCATTCAATAATAGCTTTTTGAGGGTATTGGAGCATAATTGATAATCCAAAGTATTTGTTTAATGTGCCTCTCGAACTCTGTCAGAAATCGAGCTTGGGTCGATTTTGCATATTCTATTTTCATTCGTTTGGAAATAGATTTTGCATTCAGTTTCCTTCACTCAATTGAGGTTTAAATTAATGCTTGAATTCTGGTTTGCACTTGTTTATAACTTATTTACATTCTTGAACCATATTGTGTAACGTTTATGCTATAACATATTGACTCATATAGGCATATGTATATTCCCTTGTTCCACATTTGCTTTCGATATATGCCTAATCCAGTTTCATCCCTTTGGATATTGAATTCATCTAACCTTCTCATTTGAATTGAGCTAAATATGATTGCTTGGGATCTGTGTATACTCTTGCTTTCATTTCCTTTTAAATCTAAATACACTTGTGAAAGATTATTTGCTTGCATCGTATTGACTCGTAAAGGCACATGAACGTTTTATTGTTCTGCATGTGCTTCCGATATGTACTATTTATTATTCATACCTCCCTTTTATACTCTAGTGTTTATGGGATAATGTGAATCTTTGTCAGAAATGGTAAAGGGAGTTATGCATAGAGCCTGCGATGCTCTACCGGCCCCCTCTGACTTCACCTAGACGTGAGTGGATGGAGCTCCCAAACGTGGGAGACTTCTGTCTGGTGGTCATTCAGAAATAGATGAATCACATTCTATTTGTGGTCCCACTACACCTTCTGTATGTTTGATATGATATCCAAAGCTTTAGTTATGTATTTCTATATGCGCTTTGGATAAGAAAGATATGAATGTAACGTCAAATACGACATTTCAGCTTCTGTTTCGTATCAATCTTTGATATGTTCCGAAATGTTCGTATACTATTGATACACTTTGAAATATTTCATATGCTATTGATATGTTCTGAAATGTCCTATTTGCCATTGATATGCTCAGAAATCTTTCATACGTCATTGATAAGCTCCAAAATGTTTCATTGGTTATTAATACGCTCCAATTACTCTATGCTCCATCTGTTATGAACCAAATATGTGAGATTGAAATGACATTTGTGATTATGCACCTAGTGAGATTATGTCTATGAATTCTTTATAATTTGCCTTGTATTTTGAAACCTTATTTGTTTGGAAGTTGTCCTCTTTTACCATGGATATGTTAGTCACCTGCTGAGCTTTATATGCTCACTCCAGTGGGATATAAATTTTTCAGGATAGCTTGTCGCCTACTTAAATGTTAAAATTGGGTTGAGGCAGTGGAAAGTTAGAAGATTTCGGGTAGATCTTTATCAGTATACATGTTTTTGTCGTATAATCACACTCTGCGACTAATGAAATATTGACGGTGAATTTAAGCTTATGGATTTTGTACAAGTTTAAAGAACCTCTCATGTTTAGGATTCTGGAATGTTAAGTTTAATTCGTGTTATGATATGAATTTGTGGTAAATGTTGGTTTTGTGATTGTATAGACTCCCACAGTTGTGAATTTATGTTGTGGTTATTATTTTGGTGAGTTGGGTTTAGATTTTATGAATCGTCGAGCGATGTGTTGTATGATTATAAACTACACAGGTTTTATGTATCGTTAGATGTTTAAATGTTTTTAGTATCCTTAAATGTTAGTTTGGATCCTGGATTTGTTTGTGATGAAAATTTTAATTTTATCGATATTTTTGAGGGGCGTGACAGAGGTGGTATCAGAGCATGATTTGAGAATAATTAAGAATTTTTTTGATATACTAGATGAAAAAAAAAGGAGGTTTATTGACTTTCATTTAGAGATTGATCAAAAAAATCTTTCTTTTGATGTTTTAGGAAGCAAGGATGACGAGATCATCTGGTTCTCCTATTGCATCTACTACTGATCAATGGAGTGGTATCATGCGGACTTTGGAAACTATGGCACAAGTGATGTAACAACAACAATAACATGTCCAACTAGGAAGAAATGATGGAACAGAGACATCAAACCAGACGGGGTTGGGAATTGAACAGTTTAAGAAGCTTAG
Organism: Musa balbisiana; assembly: GCA_004837865.1. NCBI lineage: Eukaryota > Viridiplantae > Streptophyta > Magnoliopsida > Zingiberales > Musaceae > Musa > Musa balbisiana. The sequence continues at coordinate 21,735,820 of CM017194.1, read as the reverse complement.
TCTGTTGAATCTTGGATTTTGATGATGAAACTAATTTATTGTGTTTAGATGTTTAACTTCCTCATTACTTTTGCTGCACACATTATAAGTGCTTTACTTCCTCATTACTTTTGCTGCACACATTTACGAACACGCTTTCAAGTTAAGCACTTCCGAGTTCGGCTTTTATCGTACGAAAAAGTTTTCAAAATCGACGTTATAATCCGCTACACTAATTCACCCCCCCCTCTTAGTGCCGCTCCGATCCTAACATAGTCCTCCTAGTTTTAGTTGTGAGTATGATCCAATGGTGGCAGAATAATGGATGATGCAGATAGAGAAAATTTTTGATGTCTTAAATTAGCCTGATGATCAGAAAGTTTCTCTTGCTACCTTTATGCTGGAAGGAGAGGCTGAACACTGGTGGAGAATGACTAAGAGGATTTTTGAAGTCAAACATGAGCCAATGACATGAAAGGTATTCAAAGAAAAGTTTAACGATAAATATTTTTCAGATTGTATAAGAGAGCAAAAAGAATTGGAGTTCTTGAATCTTATCCAGGGAAATATGACGGTTACAAAGTATGAATCTAAATTTACTGAGCTCTCTAGGTTTGCCACACATATGACTGATGATGAATCTAGAAAAGCAAAAAGGTTTGAAAGGGGATTATAGATGAGCCTAAATATAATTCTGGGGACCTGTTTGAAATAGAAAAAAAAAATTCTCAGGACCTTTTGTAAACCATGAGGACCTAATCGTAAATATAATAATACAAGGACTAAACTGCAAAATATATAAAATTACAAATTCGATCGCTTCAGCCTCTCTGCCTTCATTCTCAAGGAACCTAAGAAGGCAATTGTGTGAAAGAAGAGAGAAAGGGAGAAAGAAGAAAAAAAAGGGGAAGAAGAAGAGAAATTTGGGGTTTTGGGTTTTTTGCTCAAATCTTCTCATTTAGGGTCAAAAATTCTCAAAGGCAAGTGTTCTAACCCCATCTTATAGAAATATTAGTCTATGTTCTTATATTAATTCTAAATAATCTGAATTATTTCTACTTAGAACCTGATATTTCTCTTGTTAGACCCAAAACCAGGGATCTGGAATTTTTTGGTAAACTGACCCCTATAGATTGTTTCAGCCATAATATTTAGCACCAAATGTGAATTTAGGCAAAACCTTATTCATTTAAAATTAGACTCTTATACCTTTTTCTTGACACTAATATTGAAAATTTTGGAGACTGAATACTTACCCAAACTTCTGTTTCAAATAAGCCTATGGATGTTGCAAAATAAGGATCGAAATTTCTGACCTTTTGATACTAAAATGCCTATAAGTCCCTGTTGGAAATTCTGATTTATACCAAACTAACTTCATCTGAAACTAGACTTCTAGATCTTTCTTTTGATATATAGGTTGAATAATTTGGAATTCAAATTCAAATGCCCATCTTGTTATCTATTGAATCCGACTCTATGATTTATGCAAAACAGTGATTTTGTTTTTGACCTTTGGTTACTAAATCAATAGTAACTCCTTGTTAGAAACCTTGTTTCATACGAAACTTGTTTCATCAGAAAATAGATTAATATATCATTCGACAATAGCTTTTTTGAGGGTATTGGAGCATAATTGACAATCCAAAGTATTTGTTTAATGTGCCTTTGGAACTCTGTCAGAAATCGAGCTTGGGTCGATTTCGCATATTCTGTTTTCATTCTTTTAGAAATAGATTTTGCATTCAGTTTCCTTCACTCAATTGAGGTTTAAATTAATGCTTGAATTCTGGTTTGTGCTTGTCTATAAGTTATTTACATTCTTGAACTATATTGTGTAACGTTTATGCTATAACGTATTGACTCATATAGGCACATGTATATTCTCTTGTTCCGCATTTACTTTGGATATTGAATTCATCTAACCTTCGTATTTGAATTGAGCTAAATATGATTGCTTGGGATCCATATGTACTCTTGCTTTCATTTTCTTTCAAATCTAAATACACTTGTGAAAGATTATTTGCTTGCATCGTATTGACTCGTAAAGGCACATGTACGTTTTGTTGTTCCGCATGTGCTTTCGATATGTACTATTTATTATTCATACTGCCCTTTTGTACTCTAGTGTTTATGGGATAATGTGAACCTTTGCCAGAAATGGTAAAGGGAGATATGCATAGAGCCTGCGATGCTCTACCGACCCCCTCTGACTTCACCTAGACGTGGGTGGATGGAGCTCCCAAACGTAGGAGACTTCTGTCTGGTAGTCATTCAGAAATGGATGAATCACATTCTATCTGTGGTCCCACTACACCTTCTGTATGTTTGATATGACCTCTAGAGCTTTAGTTATGTATTTCTGTATGCGCTTTGGATAAGAAAGATATGAATGTAACGTCAAATACGACGTTTCAGCTTTTGTTTTGTATCAGTCTTTGATATGTTCCGAAATATTCGTATACTATTGATACACTTTGAAATATTTCATATGCTATTGATATGTTCTGAAATGTCCTATTTGCCATTGTATGCTCAGAAATCTTTCATACGTCATTGATAAGCTCGAAAACATTTCATTGGTTATTAATATGCTCCAATTACTCTATACTCCATCTATTATGAACCAAATATGTGTGATTGAAATGACATTTATGATTCTGTACCTAGTAAGATTATGTCTATGAATTCTTTATAATTTGCCTTGTATTTTGAAACCTTATTTGTTTGGAAGTTGTCCTCTTTTATCATAGATATGTTAGTCACCTGCTGAGCTTTATATGCTCACTCTGTTGCGATATAAAATATTTAGGATAGCTTGTCGCTTGCTTAAATGTTAAAATTGGGTTGAGACAGTGGAAAACTAGAAGATTTTGAGCAGATCTTTATTAGTATACATGTTTTTGTCGTATAAGCACACTCTATGACTAATGAAATGTTGACGGTGAATTTAAGCTTGTAGATTTTGTATAAGTTTAAAGAACCTCTCATGTTTAGGATTCTGGAATGTTAAGTTTAATTCATGTTATGATATGAACTTGTGGTAAACGTTGGTTTTATAATTGAGTAGACTCTCACACTTGTGAATTTATGTTATGGTTATTATTTTGGTGAGTTAGGTTTAGATTTTATAAATCGTCAAGCGATGTGTTATATGATTATAAACTGCATAGGTTTTATGTATCATTAGATGTTTGAATGTTTTTAGTATAATCAAATGTTAGTTTGGATCCTGGATTTGTTTGTGATGAAAATTTTAATTTTATCGATATTTTTGAGGGGTGTGACATCTCCTAACCAAGAAGAGGCAATCAAAGAAGAAGGCTCTCAAAGCAACATGGGATGACTTAAGTGCATCTGAAGAAGAGGAACCTACCATCACCAAGCAAGTTGCTCACTATGCGCTAATGGCGATTGGAGATAAGAAAAATGTACCATCTAGTAACTTGGATGCATCTTCTTCCGAACCTTCTTTACCGAAAGAATGGAAGTATGTAGATGCTCATTTTAAGGAGCTAATTATAGGAGACACATCGAAAGGTGTTCAAACTCGTTCTTCTCTTAAAATTTTTTGTGCCAACGTCACTTTTCTCTCCCAAATTGAGCCTAAAAGCATTGACAAGGCCATGAAAGATGATTCATGGGTCATTGCAATGCAAGAAGAGTTAAATTAATTTGTTCCAAAGCTAAATAACCATTTAGTTATTGGTACTAAGTGAGTCTTTAGAAACAAGCAAGATAAATCCGGTATCGTGGTTAGAAACAAGGCTAGATTAGTGGCCATAGGTTTTAACCAAGAAGAAGATATCGATTATGAAGAGACTTTCGCTCTTGTGGCTCGATTAGAAGCCATAAGGATGCTCCTTTTCTATGCTAGTAGTAATAATTTTAAGTTATTTCAAATGAATATTAAAAGTGATTTTCTTAATGGCTTTATTTCCGAAGAAGTTTATGTTGAACAACCTCCTGAATTTGAGAATGATAATCTCCCTAATCATGTGTTTAAATTAACTAAAGCTCTCTATAGATTGAAACATGCCCCTAGGGCTTAGTATGAGAGACTTAGCTCATTTCTTATTGAAAATAATTTTTTTAAAGGCAAGGTTGATACTACATTATTTATCAAAAATTTTGAAAATAAATTTTTTATTGTTCAAATTTATGTTGATGATATTATTATCGGTTCCACGAATGAATTTTTATGTGAATCATTTGCTAAAAGTATGAGCCTTGAATTTAAAATGAGTTTGATGGGAGAATTAACCTTCTTTTTAGGGTTACAAATCAAACAACTAAGTAATGATATTTTTCTTAGTTAAACAAAATATACTTTTGATTTGCTAAAAATGTTTAATATGAATAGCTCAAAAGCTATCAATACTCCCATGAGTACCTCCACTAAGTTAGACATTGATGAAAGTGAAGAAAACTTTGAAAAAAAAACTTATAGGGGTATGATAGGAAGTTTACTATACCTCACCATAACTAGACTAGATATCATGTTTAGTGTAGGTCTTTGTGCTAGGTTTCAATTTAATCCTAAGATATCTCATCTTAAAGCAGTTAAGAGAATTCTTAGATATCTTAAAGGTACCACTAATCTAGGATTATGGTATCCTAAATCCAAGAACTTTGAACTAATTACATATGTTGATGCGGATTTTGCTGGATGTAGATTAGATAGAAAAAGCATATTCGGAACATGTCAATTTTTGGGACACGCACTTGTTTCTTAGTCATCCAAGAAATAAAACTCGATTGCACTATCTATAACCGAAGCTGAGTATATTGTAGCTAGTGTATATTGTGCACAAGTTGTGTAGATGAAAAACACTTTAGAAGATTATAAGATTCATCTTAAAAACATTCCCATAAAATGTGATAACACAAGTGCAATATGTTTAACAAAAAATCTCTTTCAACACTTTAGAACAAAAACATATTGATATTAGGCATCACTTTATACGAGATCATATCAATAATCATGATGTAATCTTAGAGTTTATTGATACAAAACATTAATTAACCAATATCTTTACAAAACCTTTAAATGAAGAACAATATGATTTTATTAGAAAAGAGTTAGGAATATTAATTTGTCCGAACGTATGAATTTGATGTATATCTTTTTCGGACTATCTTTATAAACTTCTTGAATAGAACTTTCATGAGTTTATGCCATATCAAGTTTATTCCATATCTTTGCTCCCTCACTTAATGAATTTTTGATATATGGAATTAATTGACAAATGCATCTCTCACGGATTTCACTCTTATGAACTTTTTTTAGTAAGAAATGGATTTGATGTGATGCTCCTCTTATTATGAAGGTTTATTCATAAATTCTTTCATATGATGATTCTTTCACATGAATTCTTTCTTAATGAAGGAAGAATTTTTATGAATTTTTGGTATGAGATGAACACTTGCGAAAATGAAGATTTGATTTCACATGAATATCTTGATCCTTATGAAAATTGAAGCATAATTTAATGAAACTCTTTTATTGTTTTTGACTTGATTTCAATCATTTCACAAAGTTGGTTCTTAATTGTTTTCCTCCTTTATTTTCTTCTTCATATAAAAGTTTTGATGAAAAAAAGAGGCGAAGTTGATGAAAGCTATCTCTTTAATGCTTATATATTTTAATGTTGAGAACTTTTGAATGATACCATATCATGAATATGATTGGTATGAATTCTTACATATTGAAATATGGCATGAATTTTTATCACACTTATATGAATTTTTACAAATTAAAATATCTCCTTTTTTTTATGACAAAGGGGGAGAAATAATACCAAAATGTGATAAATTGATGACAAATGCATGCAATGTATTTCATCACAAATACTTGAAATGTTTGCTTGATAAATTTCTTTCATTATGATAAGATATTTAGAGCTTAATTTGCTATTTTACAATTGATATCTTGCCATAGAATGATGAATTACTATCTTTGTCATCTTTCATATTTGAAATATCAAACTTGAAAATGGATGTTATGCCTTGACATCATTTTGAGAATGTTAGATCATGATAGGAATCATTATATATGTATGACATATAGATAGGGGAGTTAAGGTTGACTCCGTCATCAATTGATTGTCATCATCAAAAAGGGGAAGATTGTTGAATCTCAGATTTTGATGATGAAGTCAATTGTAATTTATTTGATCTAATCTATATGTTGAGAAAAGTGTATAGGATTAACTATGATAGCAGTAAGATATAAAGCAGATGTTGTGCCAGAGTCAAGATCGAGATCACGATGGGAGTTCGAGAGTTCGCCGGATGTCCGGATGTTCGACGAAAGTTCTGTCGGAACCAATTAAGAAGTCTAGAAGCTTGCCAAAGAAACTCGTCAAAGCTTGCCAAGAAGATCGTCATAAAGTCAGGAGCTTGCTGGGAGTTCATCGGAGCACAGAAGATCGTCATAAAGTCAGGAGCTTGCTGGGAGTTCATCGGAGCATTGCCGATAGTTCGTCGGATGTTCGCCGGAAGCTCGCTGGAAGAGCAATTGACGCATTGGAACATGAAGTGCTGTAATCATGTCTTAATTATCATAGTTTGAGTGTAAATTTAGTTAGGATTGGGAGGTAATCCCACTAACTTAATTAGGGGCCAATTAGGCTCGAAGATGGGCTGGTTTGGGTTGGATTCAAGGCCCAACCAGAATGCTGAAAGCATGACCGACGGTGGCACCGCTTGGGAAACAACACCCTAGGAATTCTGGGTGGTGATATCGCCTAGACTGGGCAGTGGTACCACCGACAGTTATTGCTACCAACGGTGGTACCACCCCTGTCAGGCAGTGGTATCGCTAGAGCTCGATCTCCGAGCTCTATCAAGCGATGGTACCGTCCAGTGTCAGGTGTCAAGTGGTGGTACCACCCAGTAATAGCAATGGTACCGCCAGAACCCCGAAAATCTGGGATGAGACACTTTTTGACTCCATTTTTGAAGTCATTGCTAGTCATAGGTGCCCAACAAACCAATCACGTGAGTGATGTAACGTGTGACTTGACACAGAATTTTTTTGCTTATTATATTTTGGTATTTATCACTTTATATTGACTATTACATATATGCATGTATATATTGTGATGTCCTTGGATCTATGCAATGGGAATCGGATCGTGATGAGATCACAATAATGAGACCGATTCACCTTTAAACACAGATCCTAAATAATCCCGGTCATAGGTTACTTGAGAGGGACATTGAGATAATCGGATGGACTGGTGTGTTGTATACCCATCCATATGATGGATGCAACTAGTCTTATAGTTGCTCGTGTGGGGACACTAGGGATACAGTACAGATGCTCATTAGAGAATGTGTTCACTGATTGATCCGCTTACGGAATATTGGATGGTTGATGATGCCTTATTGTGAGACAGCAATTCTGTAGTCCTAGTGGTGTATTTGGTCCTTAGACTTGAGACACCAAGGATGTTTTGTATGAGTGATCCACTCTTTGATACCAGACTTATAGGTTTTGATGTCCCAGATCTAATACAGCTGGTCATTGGGAGTGGTAGTCGATCTTACGAGGGCTATTGAGTATCGATAGAGGATCATCCACTCTCGGCATTATGAGAGGAATATCCTATGTATTCTTGCTCAGATAAATCCCTAGCCAGGGTCATTTGGATTGAGAGAGAAAGAGTTCTCCGGGAGAATCCTATTAGAGCAAGACTCGAGTATAAACCGTATGGGTTTGACAGCACCATGCCCGTTATACAATCTCTAGGATATTAGATGGATGATAGACTATAGGTACATGGTAACTGAGGATAAACAGGTCCAATGGATTGGATTCCCCTGTATCGTCTATGGACTACAACGTAGTGGCCTAGTACGTCCGTAGTCGATGAGTCGATTGAATTATTATGGAGATAATAATTCATTGAGCCAGAAGGAGTTCTGACAGGCATGACTCACGGCCAGCTCGATATTGAACCTAGAGGGTCACACACATATGGTAGGCGTTGCGATGAGTAGAGATTTAGATATGAGATATCCACCGGAGCTCTTGTCTTATTGGATATCAAATAAGCCCTTGAATTATTGGATCCTATGGACGAGATCCAATAAGAGCCCATGAAAGATTATTGGATAAAGATCCACTAATCTAAAAGGCTTGGGTAATTGGATGCAAATCTAATACCCAATAGGGGAGGATCCATTAGGGTTTGACAGGGGACCTCTATAATAGGAGGGATTTAATGGTTCATAGGCTAGAGTCTTTGCCTACCTCTCATATTATCCTCCCCTTCTCTACCTCAGAGCAGGCCTGGAGTCTTGAGGAGCATTGTCGTAGCACTGTTGTGTAGATCACCGCTAGAAAGGAGGACGCTTAACCTCCTTCACCCTCTCCTAGAGATCTGTAAGGAAACAAGGATATATGATCTCCCTAGGTAACACAATCTCTTCTATACACAGTTTATTTCATGGATTTTTTCACACCAATCTTCTCACAACGATGAACATCTCTTTCGGAATAGGAGATTTTGTTTTTGTTCTTCCGTTGCGCATGTGATGTTGCCTCTGAGATTTCTCAACAAGTGGTATCAAAGCCAGGTTGTTCATGCGAATGATTGGTTTTGAACTATGTGTGTTATACTTAGGAAGAATTTTGATGTCAAATTATTGATGCAATAGACGAGGAAGGGGCAGCAACTGTTGTTGCCCTTGCTGCGCTCGAAAATGGCTACCTACTGCCATCTTCGTGCAGGCAGGCCACCTACAGCGATGGCGCGCAAAGATGGTGACTGCGGGTGTTGGACCCATGGGCAGAGGCGCCGCGGGGCTGCGGCACCTACGATCGCTTCTCCCACAGGGTGAGGCGCCGTAGGGCAACGACGCTTGCGGCCGCTGCTCCCGTGGGCAGAACCGCCAGTGGAGGCGGCAGCGCCCAGCTCCCCGCCGCATAGGCCGCCGCCGGTAGGGTGGCGGCAGTGGCGGCAGCAGTAGGGGAGAGGAAGAGGGGCTTAGGGTTTTGGGCAAAAAGATAGTTTTGCCCCTGTGAATTTTAGAAATTCCAATTCTGCCCCTTTTATCTAAATTATGAAAATACCCCTCGGAATTCAAAAAATTCCCTACATATCCTCGATTTCAGAAAATATTAATTAATTAAAAAGTTTAATTGATTATTATTTTATTATTATCTAGTAGTCATACATGATGATGTTATATACATATGATGTATGATATGTGGACGGATGATCATGGATCATGTGATGTGTTTACTTATGATTATTATTATTGGTGTTGAATCTCGTATTTTGATGAAACCAATTGATAATTATTTATGATTTATTCTACGTTTTGAGTGACGTAGGATGCTTTGATCAGGATGACACAATTAAAGGAGGAAGAATCATGTTGTACCGGAGGAAAACATGTTAGAAGATTGGACGTCGAGCCGGAGGATTAGTCGACGTATTGACAGAAGGCTTCGGGCCATGTATTCGGGCATCGGGCCAAGAAGAGTGGATATTGTGCCATGGATATCGGAGTTGCAGAGTTAACTGGCCGATTGGGCAATAGGCTGCAAGAGAGGATGATGCGCCGAAGAATCGGACGAAGCGTCGAGAGACCAATGACATGCCAGACAACATGATTAATGCTTAGTATTAATTATCTAGATCAAAGTGTCTTTTTACATGTGCAGGATTAACTACGATGGCAAGACATAAAGTAAAATGTAGTCCGGAGTCGAGGACGCAATTTCGTTGGGAATTCGAGAGTTCGTCGGAAGTCCGGACATTCGCCGAAAGTTCTGTCAGAATTGGTTGAGAAGTCTCAGAGCTTGCTAGAGAAGCTCGTCGAAACTCGCCAAGAAGATCATTGTGAAGTCCATAAGCTTGCCGGGAGTCCACCAGAACATTGCCGAGAGATCGTCAGAAGTTTACCGGAAGCTCGCCGGAAGAAACTAGACTTATTGACTTGTTTAGCTTAGAATATGTCTTAGGAATCGTAGTTAATACGTAATTAGGTTTGTATTTGGGCCAACCCAATTAGGGGCCAATTGGGCCCATGTAAGAACTGTGTTGGGCCCAATGAAAAGGCCCAAACAGTGACTCATGAGGTGGCACTATCATGGCACATTCTCCGAGACTGTGTCAAGCGGTGGTACCACCCATTGTTAAAACTGCTGGGCGGTGGTATCGCCTGCACTTGGGAAACCTGGGATAAGATACTTTTATGCTCCAAATTTAAATCCACTTAAAGCCTATAAATACCCCTCTCATCCCTGGGTAAAACACACAAGAATAGAGAGTCTAAAAGCAAAGAAACACTATTGCAATCTCTTTAGAAATTTCCTCCTCCAAGTCTAAGTGTTAGAATTCTGTTTAGAGAGGAGAGTGAGAGCTTGTAAGGGTTATCTCCTAAACCCGATAAAAGGAAAAGAGAGGTGTAAAAGGTGGTTGGTATTTGCCTATTGAAGGAAGACCATTAGTGGATGCCAGTGGCCTTGACGGAAGAGGAATCGGAGGAGTGGATATAGGTCGACGACGACCGAACCACTATAAATCGGTTTGTGTTTCTCTTGTGCAATTTACCTTACTGTAAACCTCTTTACTTGCTTACTGCCTTCAATACATTTAAGAACATGAGATTTCAAGTTATCCTCTAAGTTCGGTTTTTCACCCCCTCCCCCTTTTAGTGCCGACCCTTTCTTAACAATTGGTATCAGAGCCTCGTATTTCTTATTTGGTTTAACACGTAAGAGAAATGACTCTTTTCAGCTTTCAAGAGGGTCACTCTCTCATTCGTCCTCCCTTTTTCAATGGGACATACTACACTTATTGGAAAACTTGAATGAGAGTTTTCTTGCTTTCATTAGATTTAAATTTATGGAATATTATCGAAAGAGGTTTTCAAAAGTCTTCTACTCCAATGAATCAATTGAATGATTTGGAGAAGAAAACTTTTTCTCTAAATGCAAGAGCTATAAATGCTCTATTTTGCGCCTTAGATAAAAATGAATTCAATTGGGTTTTTTTGTGTGAAACGGCTTTCGATATTTGACACATTCTCGAAATCACACATGAAGGCATGAATAGTGTTAAGGATTCTAAAGTTAATTTTTTATTGCACGATTTTGAACTATTTCATATGAAACCAAGCGAAACCATTGGAGACATGTACACCCGTTTTACGGATGTTGTCAATTTTTTAAAATCATTTGGTAAAAGCTTTTCGGATTTTAAACTTGTAAACAAGATTTTACGATTACTTTCTAAAACTTGGGACTCTAAAGTAACAGCCATACAAGAGGCTAAAAACCTAAATAACCTTCCACTCGAAGAACTAATTGGGTCTTTAATGACCTATGAAATGACTAATGTGGCACTTGACGAACATGAGAACCACCTTCCAAAGAACATGAAGGATTTTGAACTTAGAACAATTGAAGACCACTCAAGCATAAGCTCAAGTGATAGTGAACTCGAACTACTTATGAAATTTAAAAAGTTCATGAAACAAGAAGTAAAGAACAAACTTAAAAAGAATGGGACTACTTGCTATGAACACAAGAAAAAGGAAGCACTTTGGGACGAATCGAGCTCCTCCGAAGACGAGGAGAAAATCAACAAAGGCGAGGTGGCAAACTACGCCTTAATGGCTTTCGATAATGAGTAATTAAAAAACATTTAATTTATTTTGAAATTACATTATGCTTTTTCATGAGTTATTTTAGTTTAGAAAAATTTATTTTTCTTGAAAATTACATGTTTAATAATGTAATGAAAATGCCAAAAATTAGGAATCATGTTTATCTTTCCAGTAATTTTTGAAAATGATCATGAAAATTATATGTTTTATGAAAATATAATAAAATATAAATTTAATGCTTATATACCTAATAAGAATAATCGTATGTATGTTTTTAAGAAACAATAATATGTAATCATGTTGATTTTCATATTGCTTTTCGATTTTGATTGAAGATGCCTTATGATTAATGAAACCATGCTTGATGTTTTAATAATGTAATGATAATTTGAGATCATGCTTAATTAGTTTATCTTTCGAAATTATGCACTATCGATTTTTACTGTAATGAAAGTGGCTTTTTTGATTTTAAAAATGATGCATATTTTTTGTTGGTAAAAAGATAAAAGCATACTTGTATAAAACCAACAACTTAAAATGAAACATCTTTATCTTATTGATTTTGATGAATCTATGTGTATCATTTTTATGAATCTCTTAAAATTGACTTTGTTGATTTAACAAGTTGAATGATTCGAATATAAATGATGATTTTTCTTTTGATTTTAACTTGTGATATTTTTTATATGAATCATCATCTTAATTTCTCTATGAATCAAGATCTAGTTTTTGAACTCATATGTTTCTTCTTACCATTTTTCTAAAAATGAGAGATTAATGAATCTATTTATGTCCTTTTTATGAATCTCTTGAAAATGATTTTGATTTGACAATTTAAATTTTAATGAGCTTAATCTTGATTTTTCGAGATTTATAACTTGAGATTTCTTATGCTTAAATCAAGATTTTATATGCAGTATATACATGAATTGAAATCTTTTTCTCCTATGTTTCTTTTTATGATTTACTAAAGAGAATATCTCTTTCGGAATTCATGACTTAAAATTTCTTTTGAATATATTTTATTATTTGATCTCCCAAGATTTTCTTTTGATTACTAAAAGGGAGATTTGTCAAGATAAATCATGTTATTTAGTATTCATGACTTAATCCTTCATGATCTTTGATATCTTATTTTTCATGACATGATTTCTTTATATTTATGGCTTGTATGTCTTGAAATGATTTGAAATATTTATGATTTGTATATCGCATGAAATGATTGAATCATTATTGTAAAAGAAAAAGGAAATTGTTAGCATGTACATTGCAAAAGAGAATAAAAAATATATGCTAGCTTGAATGATAAAACATGAGATTATGTTTATAATACAAATTATTGTTCTTATGATGTAAAATATTTATGATTTGAAATGATGTATGCAATACTTATGCTTTTTATTATGATGATGTGTGTGATGTATTGCATATGATGTGAATCATGATTGAAATTACTTTGATTTGAATTCAAGGTTTATCTCAATTATGACATTTTGAAATAAGAATGAATACTTTACCTTTGTCATGATTTGAAAATTGTTGTAAAAGGAAAAAGAACTACAAACTATATTCTTCCCTTCTTTTTGACAATGACAAAGGGGGAGAAATATTGCTACCTCAACATGCAAAATTTGGAAACTTGCACATTGCAAAAGATGCAAACTTGCTATCTTGTAAATCTCAAGATGTACAAATGCAAATTTGCAAAATTTATAATTTTGCACATCATTAAAATTTATGATGATTTGGTGATTATGCATATTCTAAAATGTTGTAAGATTCACTAGCTTGCATGATGTAGAACTTGCTATCTTGAACATCACCAAGAAGTGCTATCTTGCCTATCTCAAGAAGCAAAAAGCTAACTTACACATCTAGCAAAACTTATATTTCAAGAAGCAAGAGTTGCTTTCTTGAATATCTCAAAATTGCTAGCTTACATGTTTTAAAATGTCGTAAAATTTTTGCTAGCTTGAATATTGTAAACTTACCATCTTATTACCTTGCATATCTAAAACTTGATAGCTTGCATGATGTAACACTTGCTAAATTTTCTAGCTTCAAATTGCATGATGATAAAACTTGGTATTATATTTTTCATGCAATGATTTGAATTTATATGTCCAAACACATGAAAGGTACACTTCTCCTTTTTGTTGATGACAAAGGAGGACGAATGTGTAGGATTAACTACGATGGCAAGACATAAAGCAAAATGAAGTCCCGGAGTCAAGAATGCGATTTCGTTGGGAGTTCAAGAGTTCGTCGGAAGTCCGGACGTTCGTCGAAAATTCTATCAGAATTAGCCGAGAGGTCTAGGAGCTTGCCAGAGAAGCTCATTGGAACTCGCCAAGTAGATCATCGTGATGTCCAGGAGCTTGTTGGGAGTCCGCTCGAACATTGCCGAGAGATCGTCGAAAGTTCATCAGAAATTCGCTGGAAGAAACTAGACTTACGAACTTGTTTAGCTTAGAATATGTCTTAGGAATAATAGTTAGCATGTAATTGGGTTTGGATTTGGGCCAACCTAATTAGGGTCCAATTGGGCTCATGTAAGAACTGTGTTGGGCCCAAGAAAAAAGTCCAAACAATGACCCATGAGGTGGCACCATCGTGGCACAATCTCCGAGAGGCTACAGGCAATTGTACCACCAGCCTGGGTGATGGTACCGCCTAGTGTCAAGCGGTGGTACCGCCAGATTGGGTGGTGGTATCGCCCAACACAGGCGGTGGTACCGCCTGCACCCGAGAAACCGGGATGAGATGTTTTTAGGCTCCAAGTTTGAATCCACTTGAAGCCTATAAATACCCCTCTCATCTCTGGGTAAAACACACAAGCACAGAGAGTCTAAAAGCAAAGAAATACTACTGCAATCTCTTTAGAAATTCTCTCATCCAAGTCTAAGTGTTAAAATTCTATTTAGAGAGGAGAGTGAGTGCTTGTAAGGGTTATCTCCTAAACCCGGTAAAAGAAGAAGAGAGGTGTAAAAGGTGGTTGGTCTTCGCCTATTGAAGGAAGACCATTAGTGGATGCCGGTGGCCTCAATGGAAGAGGAATTGGAGGAGTGGATGTAGGTCGATGATGGCCGAACCACTATAAATCGGTTTGCGTTTCTCTTATGTAATTTACCTTACTGCAAACCTCTTTACTTGCTTACTGCCTTCAATACATTTATGAACACAAGATTCAAGTTATCCTCTAAGTTCGGTTTTTATCGTATGAAGATTTTACGAAACCGACGTTTTTAGCGCTGCACTAATTCACCCCCCACCCCCCCTCTTAGTGTCAACCCTTTTCTAACAATTGGGGCCTGCGAGCCTCCATTATATTTCTCATTTATTGTCGAGCCTGCATGCCTATGATTAAGTTGTAATCACATGAGGATGCATAGCGAGAACGTGGATCCGATAGCAGGACCCACGAGACGAACGATCACGATGCATGGAGATGCATTGAGATGTCGACGAAACCAACGAGGATGAGATGGACGATCATAGGGCATGGAGATGCACCGCTGCATACATAGATCTTGATGTGAGTGATTAGGCCTACTTGCTCGGGTCCGATCACATTAGGCTGTGATCCATGATCATCTAATGTGATTGTTTTTACATCTACTAGATATGTATATATATTTGTATGCGATGTAGATATATATTAAATATGTATATGTGTGACATGTCATATTAGGAGACCAAATTATAGAAACCTCTCTCTCGATAATATTAAGTCGGTAAACGTGAGGCAATTAGATTGACCCATGTGGCCTTCTATCATTATAGGTAGGAACCGATTCCCGGTATAGGTTGAGTTGGTCGAATCCCTTGAGGCTCACCTATATCACGATTCACTATCTTGCTTACGATAGAGAGATGTCACCAGTGACTTGAGGACATGGTATACTTGGTCGAGTTCCTCGAGGGTATATCATCAAATCAGACTCATCTTGTAACGATAGTGTTGACTTAACTGAACATCATGGTTAGTCAAGTCCCTCGAGACCATGGTGATTTGGAGGCTGAACAGGATGGGAATCACAAGGAGTTATGATCGACAAGAGTTGTCTACCTTTTGGGCTTAGTGTGATTGGTCGAGTCCCTCGAGGTTACACTAAGATGCTGATTGGATCCTGATCCCCACTAGAAGTCTGCCGGAGACTTCTATTTCACGTGTTGAGGGTGTCGCGTGACTCGCTAGTAAAATAGTGGGAGCATATTAAGATATAAGTCCACATCTTGATTGTTTATTTCTTACAAAATCTGCATGTTATTCATTTCTACTACATCTTTATTTTCAGAAAATGTCGCTTTCAAATCCCTTACGTGGCATACTTGATGTCAACTGCCTCACTAGTCCAAATTATACGGATTGGCTCTACAACTTGAGAATTGTTCTCACAACGGAGAAAATCACGTACATCCTTGATACAATGATGCGTATGCCCGAGGAAGGGGCAAGTGAGGATGAGATCGCTCGCTACGTAAAGTACATTGATGACTCCACTCTTGCTCAGTGATACATGTTGGGCTCTATGACTTCTGAGTTACAGAGAAAATATGAAAAGATGGATGCTAGATCCATTCTCCTACATGTTCGCAAATTGTTTGAGGAACAGGGAAGGACTCAGCGATATGAGATATCCAAGAGCCTCTTCCGCGCTAGAATGATTGAGGGGACACTGGTTCAGAACCATGTCCTAAAGATGATTGAGTGGATAGAAAAACTCATAGGTCTAGGAATGGTCCTAGAGGATAACTTGTGTGTGGACATTGTGCTTCAGTCCCTACCAGATTCTTTTTCACAGTTCATAATAAATTTTAATATGAACAAGCTTAAGGTGACTCTCCCAAAGTTCCTCAATATGTTGAGGGAGGCAAAGAGAACTATCAAGAAAGAGAAGTCATTTCTCTACACTAGTGAGATAAAAAAGAAAAGGAAAGCAGAAAATTCCCTTAATAAGAGCAAGGGCAAGGGCAAACTAGGTAAAGCAAAGGTTGCTAAGAAAGACTCGACAAAGGACAAAGGCCAGTGCTTCCACTATGGCAAAGATGGGCACTAGAAGAGGAACTGCAAAGAGTACCTTGTAGAGAGGGCGAAACAGAAGCTTGGAGAAGCTTCAGGTACATTCATGATCAGTCTCCATTTGTTAGACTCTTATGATAACACATGGGTATTAGATACCGATAGTGCTTATTATATATGCAATTCATTGTAGGTTCTAGCAAGGCCTAGGAGACTAGAGAGAGGCGAGATAAACCTCAAGATGGGCAATGCAGCAAAAGTTGTTGTAGTAGCTATTGGCAAGGTCGCCCTATATCTGCTTGGTGGAGCTATTATTGCATTAGATGCATGTTATTTTGTTCCTTCAATTATCAAAAACATTATCTCCATTTCATGTTTGATAGTTTGTGGATATAAATTAGTTTTTGAGAGCAATAGTTGTTCGATATTATTAGATGATAAGATCATCACGAAAGGAACATTGCATAATGGTTTGTCTATGCTAGACACTACTCCACATATCATGAATATAAGTGTGTCTAAGAGGAAACGAGATGAGGTGAACAGTGCATACATGTGGCATTGTAGGCTAGGTCACATCCATGAGGGAAGTATTCAAAAGTTGCTAAAGGATGGATATCTAGATCCATTCGACTATGAGTCATATGCAACTTACGAGCCTTGCCTTCATGGAAAACTAACCAATTCTCCAATTAGTAAAATTGGAGAGAGAGCCACTAAGCCGTTGAAACTCATACATAGTGATGTATGTGGACCCATGTGTTGTCATTGGTGGTTACTCCTACTTCATTACCTTTACTGATGATTTCTCAAGGTATGGATATGTGGACTTAATAAAGTATAAGTCCGAGGCCTTTGAGAAATTCAAAGAGTATAATAATGAAGTGAAGAACCAAATTGGAAAGAGTATCAAGATTCTTCGATCAGATCGAGGAGGTGAGTACTTAAGTACATAGTTTACTCAGTTCCTCAAGGACCATGAGATATTATCCTAATGGACACCCCCTTATACACCTCAACTCGGTGTGTCTGAAAGGAGAAATCATACTTTATTAGATATGGTATAGTCCATGATGAGTTTCGCTAACCTACTCATCTCATTCTGGGGATATACCCTAGAGACTGCAGCTTACCTTCTGAATACAGTTCCAACTAAGTCGGTAGTGTCTACACCATCTAAGATGTGAAAAGGGAAGAAGCCCGATCTTAAGGTTGTTAAGATTTGGGGCTGCCTTGCCCATGTTAAAAGATACAACCTCGATAAGTTGGAATCAATGACAGAGCGGTGCAAGTTCGTGGGATACCCCAAGGAAACTGGTGGGTATTATTTCTATCATCTCGAGAACCAAAAGATCTTTGTAGCCAAGAGAGCAGTGTTCCTTGAGAAGGAACACATTCTTTGCGGAGACAGTGGGAGCATGATAGAGTTGAGTGAGGTTGGAGAACCTAACTTAAGCATCACTCTACAGCCCGAGTCTGTTCAAATACCTAATACACAAGTTCCAACTTTACGTAGGTCCGGTAGAGTATCTCATCCTCCTAAGAGATATGTGGGACATATTAGAGGAGAGGATATTAAGGATATTGATCCTCAGACCTACGAGGAGGCTATTATGAGTATAGACTCCAAGAAGTGGCAAGAAGCCATGAATTTTGAGATAGATTCTACGTACTCCAACAAGGTTTGGAACCTAGTTGATGCGCCCGAAGGTATTGTACCCATCAGTTACAAGTGGATCTTTAAGAAAAAGATCAGAGTAGATGGAAATGTAGAGACCTATAAAGCAAGGCTAGTGGCTAAGGGGTATCGTCAAAGGTAAGGTGTTGACTATGACGAAACCTTCTCACCCATAGCAATACTAAAATCTATCCGAATTCTATTAGCTATTGTAGTATACTATGATTATGAGATCTGGTAGATGGATGTGAAAACCACATTCCTCAATGGGAACCTCGAGAAGGAGGTGTATATGATACAACCCGAGGGATTCGTGTCTAAGGACTGCCCAGATAAGGTGTGCAGGTTGCTTAAATCCATTTATAGACAAAAGCAAGCTTCTCGAAGTTGGAATATAAGATTTGATGAGGCAATCAGATCTTATGACTTCGTCAAGAATGAAGATGAGCCTTGTGTGTATAAGAAGGTAAGTGGGAGCGCTATCCCCTTTTTTGTGTTATATGTGGATAACATCCTGAACATTGGGAATGACGTATGAATGCTATCCATAGTAAAGGCTTGGTTATCTAGACACTTCTCTATGAAGGACTTAGGGGAACCATTCTATATCTTGAGGATTCAGATCTATAGAGATAGATCCAAGAGGATGCTTGGCTTGTCCCAATCCAGGTACATAGAAACCATTATCAAAAGGTTTGACATGAAAAATTCCAAGAGATGTCTCATACCGATGAGACATAGGATATCGCTTTCTAGGAGTATGTCCCTAAAAACTCCTGAAGAAAGGGCGAACATGGATAGGATACCCTATGCATCAACAATAGGGTCTGTCATATATGCCGTGCTATGTACCAGGCCTGATATAGCGCATTCTTAGAGTGTCACGAGCAGGTATCAAGCGGATCTAGGCTTAGAGCATTGGGAAGCAGTAAAGTATATCTTTAAGTACTTGAGAAGGACTAAGGATCTTTTACTAGTATATGGAGGTAGTAGCCTCAAGGTTGAAAGCTACACGGACTCAAGTTTTTAGTCCGATGTCGATGATAGCAAGTTGAGTTCAAGGTATGTGTACACCTTAAATGGAGGAGCAGTGTGCTGGAAGAGTTCCAAGCAAGATACTACTACTGACTTGACTGTAGAGGTGGAGTACATTGCTACAGGGAGATTACTCAAATATTAAATTTAATTTATTATTAATCATAAACTTTAGGATAATTTTTCCTATACCCCTTTTAATTTTTTTTTCCAAAAGTATCTTTAAATCCAAAAAATTTTAGAATGATCACTTATTTATTCTCGTACCTTACTGTCATCGCCCTTTCCCATTGCTCTTTTATTCTCCCATCTTCTATTCTTTTTCATCACCTATTTCCCCTCTTACTCATTTTCCGATTTACTCTCCTCCACTCTCTTTTTCTATAGTCTCCTTCCTTTTCCATTTCTCTTCCTTTCTTCCTTTTTATGGAAGCAAAAGGTATCGATAGATATAGAGTCAACGACACAATGAGATGAAGAAAAGAGTGGTAATTTTAAAATTTAAAGATTATTATTTGAGAAAAAAATCAAAGGGAGAAAGCAGTTCGACAAAAACTTAAAATAAGAATATTTGTGTTAAAAAATCACCCTAAAGTTAACCCTCTTTTCAATTATACCATTCAAGTACCTATTGTTGACTGTAATCCTTTTGTGCAATTGACTCTGAGCATAAAAGGAAACCCCCCAAATGAAGTAAAGGGTTTTTCTTTTTTTCTTCAAAGAAAGAAAAACTATATTGAAAAGGTTAAAATGATTCTCAAACCCCAAAGAAAAATAAAAAAAATATTATCCATCTAAATTAGTTAAATTACTAGTGTTAGTATCGATGTTTTTATTGATGTGAGTCTATTGTATGATAGCAGCATTCTTGATCTAATAAAAAATATCATGACAAAGGAAGTGTAGTTGTCACCAAATGGAATTAGGACTAAGTAATATGATGATGATGATGATGCTCTTGGAGGGAGCTGATAAAAATTCTAAAAAATATTATTATTGATAGAAGATTACAATAGAGGTAAATATAACATAAATTTTTTATATTTCTTACTCCTTAATCAATATTTGATTTGAGGATAAATCATATATTTAAATAATTAATTTGATTATGTAATTTTAGTATATGATTAAAAAAAATTTTCTCAAAACTTATATAAATTTGAGCCAAATTTGAAGGACTTTTAACTATGCATCTAAAACCCTTAAACTCTCTATCATATTCCATTTCAATTAAAGTATTAGAAGAAGGCAATGACTTTGTAATATTGGAATTTTCTTTTATTATTTTGCTTGTCTCTTTTGTGTTTGACAAAGTAAACAATGATAACATGAGCTGTTTGACATTGGTATCATGATTTAAATCTCTCTTGTTAGAAGGTCATAAGTTCGACGTGTCAATCATAATTTTTCTTTGAATAATTGGTTATTTTTGTCCCTTTTGATAATAACATAGATTTATAATAACATGACTATTATATTAAACTATAAAGGATAAATACAACTAATTGTGAACATTAGTGATCAACCCAAGAACAATGGAAACTTCAGTTAATTTTTCTAGATATTGATGGACTTCTCAAACTGTTGACTTGACTTGGAAATGAGAGTGTAAGAATAGGTTGCTCTATATGTTAATCACATTAAAATATATTATAATTATTTATAAAATAGTTTTCTAATTTAATTTATTATTAATAATAAACTTTAGGATAATTTTTCCTATACTTTTTTTAAAAAAAGTATCTTTAAATCCAAAAATATTCTAGAATGATCACTCCTTTATTCTCGTACCCTCTCTTGTTTTTATCATCACCCTTTCCCATTGCTCTTCTCTTTTCCCATCATTTATTCTTTTCCGTCACCTTTTTCCCCTCTTTCTCATTACCCGTTTTACTCTTTGCCACTCTCTTTTTCTATCATCTCCCTCCTTTTCCATTTCTCTTCATTTCTTTCTTTTCATGGAAGCAAAATGTATCGATAGGTACAGAGACGATGACATGACGAGGTGAGAAAAAGAGGGGTAATTTTAAAAATTTAAAATTTAAAGATTATTATTTGAGAAAAATCAAAGGGAAGATATGGTTCGACAAAAACTTAAAATAAGAATATTTGTGTAAAAAAAACACCCTAAAATTAACCCTCTTTTCAATCATACCATTTAAGTACCTATTGTTGATTGTAATCCTTTCTACGGTCAACTCCGAGTATAAAAAGGAACCTCCTAAATGAAGTAAAAGGTTTTTATTTTTTTTCTTCAAAGTAAGAAAATTTTATTAAAAAGGTTAAAATGATCCTCGAACCCCTAAGGAAAATAAAAAAAATTATCCATCCAATTAAATTATTGGCATTAGTACCGATGTTTCAATTGATATGCGCCCATTGTATGACAGTAATATTCTTGATCTAATAAAAAATATCATGATAAAGGAAGTGTAGTTGTCACCAAATGGAATTAGGACTAAGGAATATGATGATGATGATAATGCTCTGGGAGGGAGTCGATGAAAATTTTAAAAAAATATTATTATTGATAGAATATTACAATAGAAGTAAATATAAAATGACATTTTTATATTTCTTACATCCTTAATCAATATATGGTTTGAGGATAAATCATATACTTAAATAATTAATTTGATTATGTAATTTTAGTATATGATTAAAAAAAAAATTCACAAAACTTATATAAATGTGACCCAAATTTTGAAGGACTTTTAACTATACATCTAAAACCCTTAAACCCTCTATCATATTCCATTTCAATTAAAGTATTGGAAGAAGAGAATTACTTTGTAATATTGGATTTTTCTTTTTTTTTTTTGCTTGTCTCTTTTGTGTTTGACAAAGTAAGACAATGATAACATATATTGTTTGACATCGGTATCATGATTTAAATCTCTCTTATTAGAAGGTCATAAGTTTAATGTGCCAATCACAACTTTTCCTTTGAATAAATGGTTATTTTTGTCCCTTTTGATATCTTCATATTTCGGGATCTAAATTTTTTTTTAATCAGTTCTAACCTTATTGAGGTCACATAGATTTATAATAACATGACTATTATATTAAACTATAAAAGATAAATACAACTAATTGTGAACATTAGTGATCAACCCAAGAACAAAAGAAACTTCGATTAATTTTTCTAGATACTAATAGACTTGGAAATGAGAGTGTAAGAATAGGTCGCTCTAGATATTAATCACATTAAATTATATTATAATTATTCATAAAATTATTTTTTAATTTAATTTATTATTANGGCACCTACGATCACATTTCAACATCCATCCATCGACGGACCGAACATCAACCCTGTTTGCAATCTTGATAGGTAGTAAGGCATCGGATACGCAACCTTACTATTAGAAAGTATTAGTGCTGCCCATGTCAATGAGAACAGGGGATAGGGTATTGTTTGAGAGGCCTTACAACTTTCTCGTTTAAGGGTTGGAGGAGCCGGACTGTGCCAGTACCGTAATGTCGGTTAGCTATGGCTCTCTTCCCATTTGTCTTGATGTTCAAGGCTCTCTTTTGAATGTTCAGTGACTTTTTTTTAATGGTTCATCATAAGAAGTCTTCCTTTTTTCTACAGTGATGCTCGTGGCTCACGACTCATCGCAAACGTGCCTACAAACCCCTCAGCTGTCGCTCCCGAAGCTCTTCTATTGTCAACCTTTTTGGTGGCAGGAGGGACCGGTTGACAGTAGGGAGGGCTGAGGGCTTTAGTATTGCTAGTAGGGGAGCAACCTACGTACTCCCAGGCTTCATGGTTCAATCGCTCTCTTGAAGTACGAAAAGAGATGGATAAATAAGACGTGTACGATTGGCCCCTACTTGGATTATAAGATTAACACTTAATCCTAACCCTAATTAACATGCTAACTACGAATTTAAAGACATTTCCTAAACTACTACAAAGTCCACAAGTCAAGACTTCTTCCGGCGATCTTCCGAGAAACTCTCGGAAACTATTCTGCGGACTCCCGGCAAGCTCCTAGACTTCACGATTTGATCTTGGCGAGTTCCGATGAGCTTCTTCGGCAAGCTACGATCTTTCTCGGTGAGCTCCGCGAACTTCCGACGTACATTCTGGCGAGCTTCCGAAAACCCTTCGGCAAGCTCCCTACTCATTCTCGGCTAGTTCCGGCAGCATTCCCGACGAACCTTCAGACTTCCGTCGGACTCTCGAACTCCCAACGAATCCTTCGCACTTGACTCCGGCACTTTGTTTCGCTTTATGTCTTCATCGTTATCGTAGTTAATCCTGCATACACAAGCCAAAACTCTACTCCGATCTAGACAATTATTACAATGCGAATTGACATTCTGTTGCCCGACACGTCATTGGTTGGCGCTTCATCTGATTCTTCAGTGCATTGTCCACTCTTGCGGGTTGTTGCCCAATCGGCGGTTGACCTTCGTAACCCCGATATCCTTGGTGTAATTTCGCTCTCCTTGGCCCGATGCCCGACGTCCGAAGCGTTCTACCGTCCAATATCCTAACATGATCTCCTCCGGCGCAACGTCAATTCCTCCTACGTCAACTGTCTAATCCTGATCGAGTAGACCTGCATCACTCAAAATGCAGTTAAACATTTAAACACAATCAATTAGTTTCATCATCAAAATCCGAGATTCAACAATCTCTCCCTTTTTGATGATGACAACTAATTGATGACTACCGGAGTTAACCTTAACTCCCCGGAGTTTAAACAAACTCCCCCTATCAATATGCCATTGATAGAACACTTGGATTATCCCAAATCCAAGCAACATTCATCACATGTTATGAAAAACATTTAAACCATTATGTAAATATATAAAATATTCAATTCAATGTATGAAGTCATCAATATACTTCTCCCCCTATGTCATCAACAAAAAGGAGAAGTAGCTCTAGCTATTTTAAAAGATATTCAAGTTTTTGTAATGTGAAGCTAGATTTTCATCACAACATATAAGCATAAAAGCATAGTAAGATTCTTAAGTTCAATCATGGCAATTCAACACTTGCTTCTTGTGCAAGATTGCACTTTGCTTTTCTTTGCATGTTCTAACTAGCAAAAGCTTTCTCCCCTTTGTTTTTGTCGAAAAGAAGGGAAGAGTACAAGCTAGCCAACGTTTACCTTGAGCTAGCAATCTTTCACGATATGCAAGTTTTACTACATACAAGCTAGCAAATTTAAAGATGTGCAAGTTTTAGCATATTTGCTTTTCTTGAGATAAGCAAGATAGCACTTTTGCCATTTTTGTTTCTTAATATAGGCAAGCTTGTGATGTTGAAGATAGCAAACTCTTTCTTCTCTTTTGAGAAGTGTCATTTTTGCTTCCTTAGCAAAATGCCAAACTAGCAAGAGATAATGTTTTACATGAGGCAAGCAAACAATTTGGCAAGAGCTACATTTGCATCTTCTCTTTAGATGTGCAAGAAAGTAAGCAAGTTTTTGCATTTTCTTGTCTTGTGCAAGTTAGCTAATTTCTCTTTGAGATGACCCTTTACATTAATTCAAGATAGCACATTAGCAACCCTTTCTCCACCTTTGTCATTGGCAAAAAGAAAGGAAGATTCAAGTCATGAATATCAAAATAATAATTTTATCAAGAATATTTCATCATTGCGTGCATCATTATCATACGTTAAAGTATTGCATGCATAATACCAAATCATCAAATTCATCAAAATCTCAACATTACTTTCAAGATATTCAAAATGGTATACATAGATTTATCATAAGATATTCAAAATGATATTCATAATTTTCAATCATCACATAAGGCATTTAAAGAATTTTTGAAACATAGGGGAATGATTAATTTAAGCATGCAATGTTTCAATCAAATTCAAGTCATGAATACCAATACTTTCATATTGTGAGTATCAATTCATGAATACCAAAAGATATTATTTGTGATTCCAATTTTGTAAGATCAAGATGATGATTTAGATAAAACTTATTCAAATCAAATCGTTAACTTGAAACTCATAATCAAGTCATCAAAATCAATTTCGAGATTCACAAAATATCATGAAATCATTAATCTCGATTAGATGGGAAATTTTTTTTTAAGTAATTCTTTTTCATCTAAGCATGCCTTAGTCTTTATATGCCAAATCAAGATAAGCATGAAAGTTTAAGACATAAAGGCAAAATCTTATAAAACAACTCATCAAGCAAGATTTTAAACATCTATTCTCAAGCCATATAAAGAGTAAGTCAAGGATTCAATTATCTCATGTCATGAATTCCAACATGCATATCAAATTATCAATATCACATTGAAAGGATATTTCAAAAAAGATATATCGATAAGTGATTCATTTGTATCATTTCATTCATTTGGAAGATTCTCCTCTTTGGTAAATAAATCTAGGAGAACAAAATAATTAAGGGAGATATAACATGATTGAAGCATTGAACATGATTCATATTTAAAATGTGTCTCATGTCATAAGTATGAATCAAGCATTTGTGAAATCCGAAATCATCCTCAAAGTCACATTCAATAAATTCATACATGACAAGCATAGATTTATTGAAAAGTCGATAAGATAGAGGATTGCATTTCATTTTTATAAATTTCTATTCATGTGATTTGCTTCTTATAAGCATGCCTTTACCTTTCATAAAACAAATGTCAACATTTAAGATGGAAAGGTAAATTTTGTAAAATAAATCATCAAGCATGATTCCATGATAACATCCTTTTAATATCTTGATATTCATCATCAAGTATGATTTCAAAAAGTATGTTTAAGAGAAATCATTAAGACCAAATGCATGATACACTCATTTATTTTCAAAATATTCATCATATTTATTTTTATGAGATTCACAAGAATGGTAAAAGTTCATTAATCTCAATAGGATAGAGAATTCATTTCCTTTTTATACAATTGATTTCATGTGAGAGTATTCAAGTCTTTTGTGAAAACATGTATCATCATTTAAAATCGAAACATAAGTTTCGTCAAGAAGCCGTCAAGATCAAACACATCATGATATCACATCTATCATCAAAAGATTATTAAGAAATTCATACATAGATGTACATGCACTATGTCACCTTAATATGTGATGAGAATGTCATCTTAATTCATCATAAAAACGATTAGGCCAAAAACATGTTAATAGAAAATGAGAGTTTCAAATCAACATTTACTTCAAAAACTCATGCATGACATAAAATCATCAAGATAGACATGCATGGATTAATCCTAAGCATTATCATATATCATATAATTATCATCCCTAATGTTGCATACATCATTCAATATTTCAAAACATAACATGCATGAAACCTTAGCAATATATTTTTCATGATCAAATTTTTTAATTTTTCAAAGATGCTAAAAAGAAAAACATGATATAATTTTTGAAAAACAATTTTTTATTTCCTATTCCTACTATCTAAATTAAGCACTCATGAAAAACTTCAAGTAATTTCAAAATAATTCAAGAGAGTTGAGTTACTTACCTTGTAGTCGAAGCCCATCAAAGCCCAATTCGCCATTTCACCTTTGGAAGTTCTTGATTCATCCTTGGTTGCCTTCCTCTTCTTTGGCCTCTTCCTCCGTTCAAGTTCATTGTTTATTTTAGATTTTTGTTTAATGAACTTATTAAGATTTAGTGTTCGAAGTTCAAGTTCATCATTGTCCTCATCACTTGAGTCATCGCTCAAGTGGTATTCATTTGTCCAGAGTTCCAAATCCTTCCTATTCTTTGGAAGGTGGTTCAAGTGCTCATCGGGTTCAAAATGTTCCAAAAGTGTCATTTCATAGGTCATTAATGACCCGATTAATTCTTCTAATGGAAAATCATTTAAATTTTTTGTCTCTTGTATTGCGGTTATTTTAGGATCCCACCTTTTTGGAAGGGATCTTAAGATCTTACTTACGATCAAAATTCGAAAAAGATTTACCAAGAACTCTTAGATTATTGACGACATCCGTGAAACGGGTGTACATGTCGCTTATAGTCTCGCTTGGTTGCATTCGAAAAAGCTCAAAATCATGCAATAAAATGTTAACTTTCGAGTCTTTGACTCTACTAGTTCCCTCGTGTGTGATTTCAAGTGTTTGCCAAATATCAAAAGTCGTTTCGCACATAGAAATCCGATTGAACTCATTTTTGTCCAAAGCGCAAAATAAGGCATTCACAGCCTTTACGTTTAAAGAAAAATGCTACTTCTCCAAATCTGACCATTCGTTCATCGGTTTAGAGGGAAGTTGAAAACCGTTTTCAACAATATTCCATAAATCCAAGTTCATAGAAATCAAGAAAACTCTCATTCGTGTTTTCCAATAAGTGTAGTCCAATCCGTTAAACAACGGTGGACGAAAAACCGAAAAGCCCTCTTGAAAGCCATGAAGAGCCATTTCTCTCGGGTGTAAATCCGAAATGAGAAATACCGGGCTCTGATACCAATTGTTAGGATCGGGGCGGCAATAAGAGGGGGGGGGGGGTGAATTAGTGCAACGGATTAAAATGTCGGTTTTAGAAACTTTTTCGTACGATAAAAACCGAACTCGGAAGTGCTTAACTTAAAAGCGTGTTCGTAAATGTGTGCAGCAAAAGTAATGAGGAAGTAAAGCACTTCTAAAGATTTGCAGTAAGGTAAAATGCAATAAGTAAATGCAAACTAGAGAACACACCAAATTTAAAGTGGTTCGGTCAAAATGACCTACATCCACTTGCGAAGCCTTCTTCGATGAGGCTCCCAACTTTCACTAGCAAATCACTTTGAAGAGGAAGGACAAATACCCCTCTTACAACCATTTACAAGTGGTTCACACTCTTACAAAGTTTCAATGAGAAATAAGGAGGTGAACACTCAAGCAATTTGAAAGTAAGACTTGCTAAGGCTTTGCTAAGACTTTTTTCACTCTATTGCTTCTCTAAAAGTTGTTGTCTCTGCTGAGAATTGAGGGGTATTTATAGGCCTCAAAGAGGATTCAAATTTGGGCTCCAAAATTTGAATTCTCTTCGGTTCCCGAAGCTAGCGGTGCCACCGCCTAGTCAGTTGTGACACTGACAGTGTACTGGGCGGTGCCACCGCCCAGTCCAACGGTGCCACCGCCTGGCTCTCGGGTGCTGGGCAGTGCCACCGCCTAGCTATTTCAGCTCACTAGTTGGGCTCCAAACTTGGCCCAAACCAGTCCGAACTCGGGCCCAATTGGCCCCTACTTGGGTTATAAGATTAACACTTAATCCTAACCCTAATTAACATGCTAACTACGAATTTAAAGACATTTCCTAAACTATTACAAAGTCCACAAGTCAAGACTTCTTCCGGCGAACTTCCGGCGATCTTCCGAGAAACTCTCGGAAACCATTCTGCGGACTCCCGGCAAGCTCCTAGACTTCATGATTTGATCTTGGCGAGTTCCGATGAGCTTCTTCGGCAAGCTATAATCTTTCTCGGTGAGCTCCGTGAACTTCCGACGTACATTCTGGCGAGCTTCCGAAAACCCTTCGGCAAGCTCCCTACTCATTCTCGGCTAGTTCCGGCAGCATTCCCGACGAACCTTCAGACTCCCATCGGACTCTCGAACTCCCAACGAATCCTTCGCGCTTGACTCCGGCACTTTGTTTCGCTTTATGTCTTCATCGTTGTCGTAGTTAATCCTGCATACACAAGCCAAAACTCTACTCCGATCTAGACAATTATTACAACGCGAATTGACATTCTGTTGCCCGGCACGTCATTGGTTGGCGCTTCGTCTGATTCTTCAGTGCATCGTCCACTCTTGCGAGTTGTTGCCCAATCGGCGGTTGACCTCCGTAACCCCGATATCCTTGGTGCAATTCCGCTCTCCTTGGCCCGATGCCCGACGTCCGAAGCGTTCTATCGTCCAATATCCTAACGTGATCTCCTTCGGCGCAACGTCAATTCCTCCTACGTCAACTGTCTGATCCTGATCGAGTAGACCTGCATCACTCAAAATGTAGTTAAACATCTAAACACAATCAATTAGTTTCATCATCAAAATCCGAGATTCAACAAAAGATACTTCTGGAAAAAATAAAATAAAAAGGGTATAGGAAAAATTATCCTAAAGTTTATGATTAATAATAAATAAAATTAAAAAATAATTTTATGAATAATTATTATATAATTTAATGTGATTAATATCTAGAGCGACCTATTCTTACACTCTCATTTCCATGTATATTATATCTAGAAAAATTAATCGAAGTTTCTTTTGTTCTTGGGTTGATCACTAATGTTCACAATTAGTTGTATTTATCTTTTATAGTTTAATATAATAGTCATGTTATTATAAATCTATGTGACCTCAATAAGATTAGAACCGATTTAAAAAAAATTTAGATCCCAAAATATGAAGATATCAAAAGGGACAAAAATAACCAATTATTCAAAGGAAAAGTTGTGATTGGCACATTAAACTTATGACCTTCTAATAAGAGAGATTTAAATCATGATACCGATGTCAAACAATATATGTTATCATTGTCTTACTTTGTCAAACACAAAAGAGACAAGCAAAAAAACAAAACAAAAATCCAATATTACAAAGTAATTCTCTTCTTCCAATACTTTAATTGAAATGGAATATGATAGAGGGTTTAAGGGTTTTAGATGTATAGTTAAAAGTCCTTCAAAATTTGGGTCATATTTATATAAGTTTTGTGAATTTTTTTTTAATCATATACTAAAATTACATAATCAAATGAATTATTTAAGTATATGATTTATCCTCAAATCATATATTGATTAAGGATGTAAGAAATATAAAAATGTCATTTTATATTTACCTCTATTGTAATATTCTATCAATAATAATATTTTTTTAAAATTTTCATCGACTCCCTCCCAGAGCATTATCATCATCATCATATTCCTTAGTCCTAATTCCATTTGGTGACAACTACACTTCCTTTGTCATGATATTTTTTATTAGATCAAGAATATTGCTGTCATACAATAGGCGCATATCAATTGAAACATCGGTACTAATGCCAATAATTTAATTGGATGGATAATTTTTTTATATTTTCCTTAGGGGTTCGAGGATCATTTTAACCTTTTTAATAAAATTTTTCTTACTTTGAAGAAAAAAAATAAAAACCTTTTACCTCATTTAGGAGGTTCCATTTTATACTCGGAGTTGACCGTAGAAAGGATTACGATCAACAATAGGTACTTAAATGGTATGATTGAAAAGAGGGTTAATTTTAGGGTGATTATTTTACACAAATATACTTATTTTAAGTTTTTGTTGAACCATATCCTCCCTTTGATTTTTCTCAAATAAGAATTTTAAATTTTAAAATTTTAAAATTACTCCTCTTTTTCTTACCTTGTCATGTCATCATCTCTGTACGTATCGATACCTTTTACTTCCAAAAGAAAGTAAGAAAATGTTAAATCTCATATTTTGATGATAAAGTCAATTATCATTTGATTATCTAATTCGTATATTAAGATAAGTGTGTAGGATTAACTATGATGACAGTGAGACATAAAGCAGGTGTTGAGCCGGAGTCAAGACAAAAATCATGTTAGGGGTTCGAGAGTTTGTTGGAAGTCTAGACGGTCGTCGGGGTACTGCGGGAACAATCCGAGAAGTCCAGGAGCTTGCCAAAGAAGCTCGTCGGAACTTGCCAAGAGAATTATCACAAGTCCAGGAGTTTGCATGGAGTCCGCCGGAGCATCGTCGAGGGTTCGTCGGAAGTTCGCTGGAAGCTTGCCGGAAGAAGCGATTGATGCACCGGAACACGATCTATAGTATTGATGTCTTAATTATCGTAGTTAGCATGTAGATTAAATTAGGATTGAGAGGTGATCCCATTAACTTAATCTGCGGCCAACTAGGCCCTTAATAGACCCAAATTGGGCCGAATGGAAGAGCCCATTCAGACCTAGAATTCCTAGCTGGCAGTGCCACCGCCCAGGAGACTCGGTCTCCCAGGAATTCTGGGACGGTGGTACCATTGGCAGTTATTGCTGCCAATGGTGGTACCGCCCTAGTTAGGTGGTGGTACCGCCTAGAGCTAGGTCTCCGAGCTTTGCCAAGCGGTGGTACCACCCAGACTAAGTAGTAGTACCGCTTAGTGACAGATGACAGGTGATAGTACTGCCCAGTTATGGCGGTGGAACCGCTAGGACCTCGAAAATCCGGGAATGGACACTTTTGAGCTCCAACTTCAAACTGACTGGGGCCTATATAAACCCCACCATTTCTTACATGAAAGGACACCGAAAGCTTACTTTTATTCTAAGTATTTGAGAGCTTAAAAGTGTTGTAAAAGGGTAGAAGTTCTTCTCTCTCTTTCATTCTAAGTTTTGATCATTCAAGAGATGAGTGAAAATCTATAAGGGTTGTCTCCTAAACCCGTCAAAAGGAGAAAAGTTGTAAAAGAGGTAGTTGGCCTTCACCTATTGAAAGAAGACCTCTAGTGGACCTCGGTGACCTCGTCGGAGGAGGAAGCCAAAAGTAGATGTAGGTCAAGATTGACCGAACCACTCTAAATCTCGGTTTATATTTACATTTTGCTCTTTATCTTAACTGCAAACTGCCTCTGTTACTTTACATCATCTATACTTCCATTTGCTCTCAAGTTAAAGTTCTTTCCAAAATGGTTTTCATACGAAAGTCTTTTGAATCGATGAAAGTTTTCTGCTGCACTAATTCACCCCCTCTTAGTGCTCTTGATCCTAACAATTGGTATCAGAGCTGGTTCACTCTCAATAGGATTAAAACCTAAGAGAGATGACATATACCGGAAACCAAGAGGGTCACTCTATTACATGTCCGCCCATGTTCAATAAGATGGACTACACCTATTGGAAGACCCGAATGAGAATCTTCCTTATTTCCATAGATTTAGAACTTTGGAATATTGTTGAAAATGGATTTTCAAGGTCTTCTCTTCCAATGATCAATTGGAATGAATTGGAGAAGAAGACTTTTTCTCTTAATGCAAAGGCTATGAATGTCTTATTTTGTGCACTTGATAAAAATGAGTTCAATCATGTTTCAATTTGTGAAACTGCATTTGATATTTGGCATACACTCGAAGTGACTCACGAAGGCACAAGTAGAGTGAAAGAGTCAAAAATCAATCTTTTAGTACATTCTTATGAACTTTTTCGAATGAAACCGAGCGAGACCATAGGTGACATGTACACCCGTTTCACGGATGTCGTCAATGGTTTAAAAGCGCTCGGTAAAAGTTTTTTCAGATTTCAAGCTCGTTAATAAAATTCTAAGATTCCCTTCCAAAGAGTTGGGACCCTAAAGTCACTGCTATTCAAGATACTAAAGATTTAAATAACTTCCCTCTTGAAGAATTAATCGGGTCATTAATGACCTACGAAATGACTTGCAAAGCTCATGAAGAGCATGAAGACACCCTTCCAAAGAACAAGAATGATATGGCACTTAGAACTTTAGAAGACCACTTGAGAGAAAACTCAAGTGATGAGGATTTTGACGATGACTTGGCACTTTTAATAAGGAAATTTAAAAAATTCATTAAAAGAAATAAATTTAAAAATGACACTAAAAATAAATTTGAACCCAAAAAGGATCAAGTTATTTGCGACGAATGTAAAAAGCCGAGACACTATAAAAGTGATTGTCCCTAAGCCAAGAAGAGAACACCATAGAAGAAGGCGCTCAAAGCAATGTGGGATGATTTAAGTGCATCCGAAGAAGAGGAGTCCAACACCGAGCAAGTTGCTCATTATGCACTCATGGCCATCGGAGAGGATAAACATATATCACCACAAGCTAGGAGTAAGAGATGATACTTTGATAGTGGATGCTCAAGGCATATGACCGGAGATCCATCTCAATTCTCTAAGCTCACTAGCATAGACGAAGGCTATGTCACCTTTAGAGACAACAACAAGGGTAAAATCATTGGTAAAGGAATCATAGGTAACAAATCCAACTTCTTTATCGAAGATGTTTTGTTAGTTGATGGTTTAAAACATAACCTCTTGAGCATTAGTCAATTATGTGATAAAGGATATATTGTCAAATTCGAATCTAATGCTTGCATCATTGAAAAACCACACAAAAACACATCTATGATTGCATTAAAACAAAATAACGTATACACCATTGATATCAATGATCTTTGTAATGAAATGTATTTCTCGGTTTTGAATGACGATGCTTGCCTTTGGCATAAGAGATTAGGTCATGTTAGTATGAAACTAATCACCTAAATTTCATCCAAAGAACTTGTAAGAGGAATTTCTCATATCAAGTTCATCAAAGATAATGTGTGTGATGCTTGTCAATTAGGAAAATAAATAAAGGGTAGCTTCAAATCTAGGAATTAAATAAGCACCTCTAGACCTTTGCAATTGATCCATATAGACTTATTCGGACCAATCTCTACATCAAGCCTAGGAGGTAGCAAATACGCTTTTGTTATTGTAGATGATTATAGTAGATACACATAGACTTATTTCTTGAAACACAAAAATAAATGCTTTAGATATTTCACCAAGTATTGTAAACTTGTTCAAAATGAAAAGGGTTCTATGATTTCATCAATTCGAAGTGATCACGATGGTGAATTTCAAAACCGTGATTTTCAAGAATTTTGTGAATCTAATAGATACAACCACAACTTCTCTACTCCAAGAAATCCTCAACAAAATGGAGTAGTTAAAAGAAAGAATAGAAATTTACAAGAAATGGCAAGAACCATGTTGAATGAACATAGTCTACCGAAATATTTTTTGGTCGAAGCCGTAAACACTGCATGCTATATTATGAATAGAGTTCTAGTAAGACCCTTACTCACCAAAACCCCCTAAGAGTTGTGGAACAACAAAAAACCCAATGTTTCATATTTTAAAGTTTTTGGGTGTAAGTATTTTATCTTGAATGAAAAAGATGCCTTAGGAAAATTTGATGCTAAATCCGATGAAGGAATTTTTCTTGGTTATTCTTCAATTTCTAAAGCATTTCATATCTTCAATAAAATAACTTTAATTTTATAAGAATCTATTCATGTTGTTTTCAATGAGATTTCCGAAATCAAGAAAAATGATTTTGATGATGATGTTAATTTCGATTCTTTGAATTTAAATGAAACCCCTTCTCCAACTAGCAACTTGAATGTATCCACTTCCGAAACATCCTTACCCAAGGATTCGAAGTATGTAGATACTCATCCTAAGGAGCTAATATTAGGAGACATATCTAAGGGGGTTCAAACACGTTCTTCTCTTAAAAATTTTTGTGCCAACGTCGCCTTTCTCTCCCAAATTGAACCTAAATGTATTGACGAAGCCATGAAAGATGATTCATGGATTATCGCAATGCAAGAAGAGTTAAATCAGTTTGAGAGAAATGAGGTGTGGAAGCTTGTTCCTAGGCTAAATGACCATTTATTTATTGGTACTAAATAGGTCTTTAGAAACAAGCAAGATGAATCTGGTATCGTGGTTAGAAAAAAAGGCTAGATTAGTAGCCAAAGGTTTCAACCAAGAAGAATGTATCGATTACAAAGAAACCTTCGCTCTTGTAGCTCGATTAGAAGCCATAAGGATGCTCCTTGCCTATACTAGTAGTAATAATTTTAAGTTATTTCAAATGTATGTTAAAAGCACTTTTCTTAATGGCTTTATTTTCGAAGAAGTTTATGTTGAACAACCTCCCAGATTTGAGAATAATAGTTTCCCTAATCACGTGTTTAAATTAACTAAAGCTCTCTATGGTTTAAAACAAGCTCCAAGAGCTTGGTATGAGAGACTTAGTTCTTTTCTTATTGAAAATAATTTCCATAAAGGCAAAGTCGATACTACATTGTTTATCAAAAATTTTGAAAATAATTTTCTCATTGTTAAGATTTATGTTGATGATATTATCTTCGGTTCTACGAACGAATCTCTTTGTGAATCTTTTGCTAAAATTATGAGCTTTAAGTTTGAAATGAGTTTGATAGGAGAATTAACCTTCTTTTTAGGCTTACAAATTAAACAATTAAGCAATAGCATCTTTATTAGTCAAACTAAATACACTTTAGATTTGCTAAAAAAATTTAATATGGAAAGCTCAAAAGCTATCAACACTCCTATGAGCACCTCTACTAAGTTAGAAATTGATGAAAGTGGAGAAAGCTTTGATCAAAAAACTTATAGGGGTATGATAGGAAGTTTACTTTACCTCACTAGCAACTAGACCGATATCATGTTCAGTGTAGGACTTTGTGCTAGGTTTCAATCGAATCCTAAGATATCTCATCTCAAAGCAGTTAAAAGAATACTTAGATATCTTAAATGTACCACAAATCTAGGATTATGGTATCCAAAATCCGAGAATTTTGAGTTAATTGCTTATGCTAATGTGGATTTTGCTAGGTGTAGACTAGATAGAAAAAAGCACATCAGGAACATGTCAATTTTTGGGACATACCCTTGTTTCCTGATCATCTAAGAAACAAAACTCGATTGCCCTATCAACAACCGAAGCTAAGTATATTGCAGCTAGTGCATGTTGTGCACAAGTTGTGTGGATGAAAAACACCTTAGAAGATTATAAAGTTCATCTTAAAAATCTTCCCATTAAATGTGACAACACAAGTGCAATATGTTTAACAAAGAATCTCATTCAACACTCAAGAACAAAGCATATTGATATTAGACATCACTTTATATGAGATCATATCACTAATCATGATGTAATTATAGAGTTCATTGATACTAAACATCAACTAGCTGATATTTTTACAAAGCCTTTAAGTGAAGAACAATTTGACTTCATTAGAAGAGAATTAGGAATGTTGATATGTCCGAATGCATGAATTTATTAAATTTCATTTTCGGACTTTCTTGATCCTCGATCAATCACTTAGAAACTTAATGCTAAAAATCTTATGATATAAATTTTACTTGATTATATGCTTTAATAACATGTTGGAAATTATGTATTTTGGATGCAAAAATTTCCATGATGATAAGTATGTTTTACCTTACATGATTGTGTTGAAAAGCTATGGTAAAACTGTGTCCGAATACATGAATGTGTTAAATTTCATTTTCAGATTTTCTTGATCCTAACAATACATGAATTTGTATTTCTCTTCCGGACTTAATGTATTTCTTTAATGGAGTTTTATAAGCCTATGTTACTTTAAGTTTATTTCATATCAATGCTCTATGATTTTGACATATGGAATTGATTAACAAATACATCTCTCATGAATTTACCTTGTGAAAAATAATTTTAATCGAGAAATGGATTTGATGATTCTTTCATATGAATTCCTTTCTTGATGAAGGAAGATTTCTGTTGAAATGAAACCCCTTCTCCAACTAGCAACTTGAATGTATCCACTTCCTACACATCCTTACCCAGGTTCGTATGTATATACTCATCCTAAGGAGCTTAATATTAGGAGACTATCTAAGGTTGTTCAACACTTCTTCTCTTAAAAATTTTTGTGCCAACGTCGCCTTTCTCTCCCAAATTGAACCTAATGTTGACGAGCATGGAAAGAATGAATTTCATGGATTATCGCAAGGCAGAATAGTAAATCAGTTTGAGAGAACTGATGTTGGAAGCTTGTTTCCTAGGCTAAATGACCATTTATTTATTGGTACTAAATAGGTCCTTTAAAACAACACAAAGATGAATCTGGTATCGTGGTTGAAAAAAAGGCTAGATTAGTAGCCAAAGGTTTCAACCAAGAGATGTATCGATTACAAAGAACCCTTCGCTCTTGTAGCTCATAGAAGCCATAAGGATCTTCCTTGCCTATCAGTAGTAAAATTTTATTTATTTCAATGATGTTTAAAAAGCACTTTTCTTAATGGCTTTATTTCGAAGAAGGTTATGTTGAACAACCTCCCAGTTTGAGATAATAGTTTCCCTAATCACGTGTTTAAATTACTAAAGCTCTCTATGGTTTTAAAAACAAGCTCCAATAGCTGTATGAGAGACTTAGTTCTTGGTCTTATTGAAATTAATTTCCATAAGGCAAAGTCGATACTACATTTGTTTTCAAAAATTTGAAATAATTTTCTCATTGTTAAGATTTATGTTGATGTTATCTTCGGTTCTACGGAACGAATCTCTTTGTGAATCTTTTGCTAAAAGTATAGCTTTAGTTTGAATTAGTTTGATAGGAAATTAACCTTCTTTTTAGGCTTACAAATTAAACAATAAGCAATATCATTTTATTAGTCAAACTAAACCTTAGATTTGCTAAAAAATGTTATATGCAAGCTTCAATCTATCACACTCCTATGAGCACCTCCACTAAGTTCGAAATTGATGACAGTGGAGAAAAGCTTTGATCAAAAAACTATAGGGGTATGAATAGGAAGTTACTTTACCTCCTACACTAGACCGAATATCATGTTCGTGTAGGATTTGTGCTAGGTTTCAATCGAATCCTCAGATAGCTCATCTCAAAGCGTTAAAGAATACTTAGATATCTTAAATGTCCCACAAATCTAGGATTATGTATCCAAAATCCGAGAATTTTGAGTTCCATTGCTTATGCTAATGTGGATTTTGCTAGGTGTAGACTATATAGAAAAAACACATCAGGAACTGTCAATTTTTGGGACATACCTTTTTTCCTGATCATCTAAAACAAAACTCGATTGCCCATATCAACAACGAAGCTAAGTATATTTGCGCTAGTGCATGTTGTTGCACAAGTTTGTGTGGTGAAAACACCTTTAGCAGATTATGAAGTTCTCTTAAAAATCTTTCCATTAAATGTGACAACACAGTGCAATCTGTTTTAACAGAATCTCATTCAACACTCAGAAACAAAGCATCTTGATATTAAAAAGGACATCACTTTATATGAGATCTATCCCTATCATGATGTATTATAGAGTTCCTTGATTACTAACCCTCAACTAGCTGATATTTTACAAAAGCCTTTAAGTGAAGAACAATTTGACTTCATTAGAAGAGAATTAGGAATGTTGTTTGTCCGAATGCATGAATTTATTAAATTTCATTTTCCGGACTTTCTTGATCCTCGATCAATCCTTAGAACTTAATGCTAAAATCTATGATATAAATTTGACTTGTTATATCTTTGTAACATGTTGGAAATTATGTATGTTGGAGCAAAAATTTCCATATGATAAGTATGTTTTACCTTCATGATTGTGTTTGAAACGCCGAAAAATGGTAACACTGTTCCGAATACATGAATGTTAAATTTCATTTTCCGATTTTCTTGATCAACATACAGGAATTTGTATTTCTCTTCCGGACTTAATATTTCTTTATGGATTTTTTTTTATACGCCGTATGTTACTTTCAGTTTTATTTCTCTCAATGCCTATGTTATTGACATATGGATTGATTAACAAGTAACATCTCTCAGAATTACCTTGTGAAAAATAATTTTTAATCGAAATGGATTTGATGATT
>CM017194.1:21568854-21696200 GCA_004837865.1 Musa balbisiana | reverse complement strand
GAAGCTTGTTGGAACTCTCTAAGAAGATTGTCCTGAAGTCCAGGAGCTTGCCAAAGAAGCTTGTTGGAACTCTCTAAGAAGATTGTCCTGAAGTCCAGGAGCTTGCCAAAGAAGCTTGTTGGAACTCTCTAAGAAGATTGTCCTGAAGTCCAGGAGCTTGCCAAAGAAGCTTGTTGGAACTCTCTAAGAAGATTGTCCTGAAGTCCAGGAGCTTGCCAAAGAAGCTTGTTGGAACTCTCTAAGAAGATTGTCCTGAAGTCCAGGAGCTTGCCAAAGAAGCTTGTTGGAACTCTCTAAGAAGATTGTCCTGAAGTCCAGGAGCTTGCCAAAGAAGCTTGTTGGAACTCTCTAAGAAGATTGTCCTGAAGTCCAGGAGCTTGCCAAGAGTCCGCTAGAATATTGCTAAGAGATTGTTGGAAGTTTATCGGAAGATCACCGGAAGCTCGCCGGAAGAAACCTAGACTTACAAACTTATTTAGCTTAGTGAATGTCTTAAAATTCATAGTTAACACATAATTGGGTTGGAATTGGGTCAACTAAATTAGGAGCCAATTGGGTCTAAATTGAGAGTGATTTAGGCTCATTGGGAGGCCTATTCAATTACCCAATGTTGGGCTAGGCGGTGGCACTGCTAGAATAGGCGGTGGCACCGCCAGAACAAGCGGTAGAACCGCTTGTGAGTTGGAAAACTCGGTCTCCAAGGTTGTCAGGCGGTGGTACCACACAGTAACAGTGTGTCAGGCGATAGTACCACTAGATTGGGCAATGATACCACCCAATGTCATGCTGCAAGCGGTGGTACCGCCCATACCCTGAAATCTCATGGATTTGAATTTTGACTCTAAGTTTTGAAGACATTTGATGTCTATAAATACTTCAGCTATCCCTGCATAGAGTAGCAAGAATGGTGATAAAAAACTATGTGTTTCTAAAGTTGAAAACCCTTGTAAAGTGTAGTGTCCTTCCTCCTCAAGTTTAGAGACCATTCTAAGGGAGAGTGTGAGGGAAGCTTTGTAAAAAGGGGTTATAAAGGTTCTCTCCTAAACCTGTTAAAAGGAGAATCGAGTTATAAGGATAGTTGATCTTCGTTCATTGAAGGAAGATCATTAGTAGATGCTGGTGGCCTCGACAAAAGAGAAATTAGTGGAGTGGATGTAGATCACGACGATTGAACCACTATAAAATGGTTTGCATTTCTGTTTTACAGTTTATCTTTATTGTAAACTATTTTAATTCCTCATTACTTTTGTTGAACACCCTTACATATGCTTTCAAAGTTAATATCTTTCCAAAATGAGTTCAATCGGAATGAAAGATTTTAGAATTGACATTTTTACCACTGCACTAATTCACCACCCCCCCCCCCCCTCTTAGTGCCGACTCGTTCCTAACAATTGGTATCAGAGCCTCGTTATTTCTCATTTAGTTTAACACCTAAGAGAAATGACTTTTTTCGGATTTCAAAAGAGCTTTTCTATCATTCGTCCTCCCATGTTCAATGGGATGGACTACACTTATTGTAAAACTTGTGTGAGAGTTTTCTTGCTTTCGTTAAATCTCAATTTATGGAATATAGTTGAATTTGGCTTTCAAAAGTCTTCTCTTCCGATGAACAATTGGAATAAGTTAAGAAGACTTTCTCTTTAAATACAAAGGCTATGAATGTCTTATTTTGTGCTTTAAAGTAAAAATGAGTTCAATCGAGTGTTAATTTATGAAATAGATTTTAACATTTGGCATATACTCGAAATCACACACGAAAGCACGAATAGAGCAAAAGAGTTTAGAATAAATTTTTTATGCATGATTTTGAGTTGTTTCGAATGGAACCAAGCGAGACTATTGGAGACATGTACACCTGTTTTATGGATGTTGTCAATAGTCTAAAAGCACTTGGCAAATATTTTTAAAATTTTGAACTCATTAATAAAATATTGAGATCCCTTCCAAAAAGTTGGGACCCTAAAATAATGGCCATTTAAGAGGCCAAGAATTTAAACTATTTTCCACTTGAAGAACTTATCGGGTCGTTAATGACCTATGAGATGACTCGCAACTCTCATGAAGAGTTTGAGAATAACTTTCAGAAGAATATGAAGGATTTGAGACTTAGAATAATTGAAGACCATGGGTGTTATAGTCCCACTTATGACTTCACTCAAACGTGGGTGGATAGAGCTCGCAGACATGGGAGACTTATGTTTGGTGGTCATTCAGAAATTGATGTACCATATTATGTTATGGTCTCATTTCACCTTCTATGTGTTTGATATGATATTTAGAGCTTTGGTTATGTATTTCTATATGTACTCTGGATAAGAATGATATGAATGCAACGTCAAACTCAATGTTTGAGCTTCTGTTTCATATTTGTTCTTTGATATGCTCCGAAATGGTTCATATGCCGTTGATATGCTTTGAAATATTTCACATACCATTGATATGTTCCGTAATGTTTTATTAGTTATTAATATGCTCCAAAACATTTTATACGCTATTGATATGCTCCGAAATATTTTATCTACTATTGTTATGCTCCAAAATGTTCCATATGTCGTTGATACACTTCGGAACATTTGATACGCTCTAATTACTCTGTGCTCCATTTGTTATAAAACAAATATATTTTGAATGACATGATATTTACGAATTTGCATATAATGAGATGGTACCCTGAGAGTTCTTATATTCTGCCTTACATTATAATACCTTACTTGCTTGTAACCATTCCTTTTGTTCTGGATATGCTTTGTCACTTGCTGAGCTATTTTTAACTCATTCCGTTATCATATAAATCTTTCAGGTCAGCTTGTCACTCTTTGAGATGTCTGTATTGGGCTGAGGCAGTGGAGAGCTCTTCAGAATTGTGGGCAAATCTTATTGGTGGATGTATTGTGGTCATTGTTATATAAGTGCATTTAGTATGAAATGAAATGTTGTCAATGAATCTGAATTGATACGTTGTGTAAAAGTGTTAAAAGATCTCTTTTTTTTTTTTTTTTTTTTTTTTTTTTTTTTTTTTTTTTTTTTTTTTTTTTTTTTTTTTTTTTTTTTTTTTTTTTTTTTTTTTTTTTTTTTTTTTTTTTTTTTTTTTTTTTTTTTTTTTTTTTTTTTTTTTTTTTTTTTTTTTTTTTTTTTTTTTTTTTTTTTTTTTTTTTTTTTTTTTTTTTTTTTTTTTTTTTTTTTTTTTTTTTTTTTTTTTTTTTTTTTTTTTTTTTTTTTTTTTTTTTTTTTTTTTTTTTTTTTTTTTTTTTTTTTTTTTTTTTTTTTTTTTTTTTTTTTTTTTTTTTTTTTTTTTTTTTTTTTTTTTTTTTTTTTTTTTTTTTTTTTTTTTTTTTTTTTTTTTTTTTTTTTTTTTTTTTTTTTTTTTTTTTTTTTTTTTTTTTTTTTTTTTTTTTTTTTTTTTTTTTTTTTTTTTTTTTTTTTTTTTTTTTTTTTTTTTTTTTTTTTTTTTTTTTTTTTTTTTTTTTTTTTTTTTTTTTTTTTTTTTTTTTTTTTTTTTTTTTTTTTTTTTTTTTTTTTTTTTTTTTTTTTTTTTTTTTTTTTTTTTTTTTTTTTTTTTTTTTTTTTTTTTTTTTTTTTTTTTTTTTTTTTTTTTTTTTTTTTTTTTTTTTTTTTTTTTTTTTTTTTTTTTTTTTTTTTTTTTTTTTTTTTTTTTTTTTTTTTTTTTTTTTTTTTTTTTTTTTTTTTTTTTTTTTTTTTTTTTTTTTTTTTTTTTTTTTTTTTTTTTTTTTTTTTTTTTTTTTTTTTTTTTTTTTTTTTTTTTTTTTTTTTTTTTTTTTTTTTTTTTTTTTTTTTTTTTTTTTTTTTTTTTTTTTTTTTTTTTTTTTTTTTTTTTTTTTTTTTTTTTTTTTTTTTTTTTTTTTTTTTTTTTTTTTTTTTTTTTTTTTTTTTTTTTTTTTTTTTTTTTTTTTTTTTTTTTTTTTTTTTTTTTTTTTTTTTTTTTTTTTTTTTTTTTTTTTTTTTTTTTTTTTTTTTTTTTTTTTTTTTTTTTTTTTTTTTTTTTTTTTTTTTTTTTTTTTTTTTTTTTTTTTTTTTTTTTTTTTTTTTTTTTTTTTTTTTTTTTTTTTTTTTTTTTTTTTTTTTTTTTTTTTTTTTTTTTTTTTTTTTTTTTTTTTTTTTTTTTTTTTTTTTTTTTTTTTTTTTTTTTTTTTTTTTTTTTTTTTTTTTTTTTTTTTTTTTTTTTTTTTTTTTTTTTTTTTTTTTTTTTTTTTTTTTTTTTTTTTTTTTTTTTTTTTTTTTTTTTTTTTTTTTTTTTTTTTTTTTTTTTTTTTTTTTTTTTTTTTTTTTTTTTTTTTTTTTTTTTTTTTTTTTTTTTTTTTTTTTTTTTTTTTTTTTTTTTTTTTTTTTTTTTTTTTTTTTTTTTTTTTTTTTTTTTTTTTTTTTTTTTTTTTTTTTTTTTTTTTTTTTTTTTTTTTTTTTTTTTTTTTTTTTTTTTTTTTTTTTTTTTTTTTTTTTTTTTTTTTTTTTTTTTTTTTTTTTTTTTTTTTTTTTTTTTTTTTTTTTTTTTTTATAAATCAAATTTGGGCTTAGTCCAAGTCGGACCCAACACATGGAACCCATAGTTTTCAATCCATAAGTTATGGAAACGAAAATGATACCTCTTATTATGTTGACTTAAAACAATTGAGAACATTAAAGGAGCATGATCAAAACAATACCAACTAAGATGTTTAATAGAAGAAAGATTAGACAAATTAAGCCAACTGTTATTAGCAAACACATGATCTAATCTAATGAAGATGGAGGGCAAGAATCAAAGACTCCCCTATGTTCGATTGGAACTAAGACAATGCTAATAACTGAGGTAGACGCACGTGCCTTGCACCTTCTGGGATTCTTTGTTCCTGATAGCCGAGACTATCGTTATCACGCTTACCTCCACAGCACGCACCCTTGTTACGAGAAAGTTGCTTCTAAACAGGCACCTCGTACCGGAGCGGAACATCCACAATAGTCTCATCTGGA
This sequence comes from Musa balbisiana, assembly GCA_004837865.1. Lineage (NCBI taxonomy): Eukaryota > Viridiplantae > Streptophyta > Magnoliopsida > Zingiberales > Musaceae > Musa > Musa balbisiana. The sequence continues at coordinate 21,691,232 of CM017194.1, read as the reverse complement.
TTGCCGACCCATATATATATATATATATATATATATATATATATATATATATATATATATATATATATATATATATATATATATATATATATATATATATATATATATATATATATATATATATATATATATATATATATATATATATATATATATATATATATATATATATATATATATATATATATATATATATATATATATATATATATATATATATATATATATATATATATATATATATATATATATATATATATATATATATATATATATATATATATATATATATATATATATATATATATATATATATATATATATATATATATATATATATATATATATATATATATATATATATATATATATATATATATATATATATATATATATATATATATATATATATATATATATATATATATATATATATATATATATATATATATATATATATATATATATATATATATATATATATATATATATATATATATATATATATATATATATATATATATATATATATATATATATATATATATATATATATATATATATATATATATATATATATATATATATATATATATATATATATATATATATATATATATATATATATATATATATATATATATATATATATATATATATATATATATATATATATATATATATATATATATATATATATATATATATATATATATATATATATATATATATATATATATATATATATATATATATATATATATATATATATATATATATATATATATATATATATATATATATATATATATATATATATATATATATATATATATATATATATATATATATATATATATATATATATATATATATATATATATATATATATATATATATATATATATATATATATATATATATATATATATATATATATATATATATATATATATATATATATATATATATATATATATATATATATATATATATATATATATATATATATATATATATATATATATATATATATATATATATATATATATATATATATATATATATATATATATATATATATATATATATATATATATATATATATATATATATATATATATATATATATATATATATATATATATATATATATATATATATATATATATATATATATATATATATATATATATATATATATATATATATATATATATATATATATATATATATATATATATATATATATATATATATATATATATATATATATATATATATATATATATATATATATATATATATATATATATATATATATATATATTAATCTTTTGCCCAAAACACCCTAGCAACAATCAAAAGAGAATAACCGGGATATAAGGATCACGTCACTATGCATAATATCTAAATTCTCTCCAAGTAATCACAGCAAGAATATACTGTAGATCTGATTTAACCTGAGATGAAAATACTATCTAGATGATTAGGAACAGTCTCTTTGTATTGTCTTTATTTTCTTCTCTTTTTTTTCTCCTATTTTCTACTCTTTTTGAATCAAGTTATTGTAACAGTTTTTGCTCTTGCTGTTACCTTTTTTCTGTCTGGGCTGAATCGCGATCAGCCCAACAGGTAACTCGAGATCTGTATATGCTGCCTGCACTATAGTACCACTTTTGCTATCCTATTTTACATCTCATTACTATCTTTCTGTCCCTTCACAAAATACTCTGAAAGAAGTTTGAAATACTAATTAATTACAACCTACCATTAGGATTTGACGCAAAAGTGGATGAAGGTGCCTTTTGAGACCCAATTATTTTGACTAGAGATTCAATGCCCGAGGATTGAAACATTATTCAGTAAATTTCATATAAACTTCAAAGAACTTTGATCGTTAAAATCCATTTATTCTTAGGAAAACAAACATTAATATAAATAAAGAGACAGAGATGAGTGCTAGATGCTCTTTTAACAATCGAAAAAGGACAACAAAAGGTTCCAATATGGGTGGCCAATTGTTAGATTAATTAGAACTTTTAACCAGACTTTCCAAATTAAATTAAATTAAATTAAATTAAATTAAATTAAATTAAATTAAATTAAATTAAATTAAATTAAATTAAATTAAATTAAATTAAATTAAATTAAATTAAATTAAATTAAATTAAATTAAATTAAATTAAATTAAATTAAATTAAATTAAATTAAATTAAATTAAATTAAATTAAATTAAATTAAATTAAATTAAATTAAATTAAATTAAATTAAATTAAATTAAATTAAATTAAATTAAATTAAATTAAATTAAATTAAATTAAATTAAATTAAATTAAATTAAATTAAATTAAATTAAATTAAATTAAATTAAATTAAATTAAATTAAATTAAATTAAATTAAATTAAATTAAATTAAATTAAATTAAATTAAATTAAATTAAATTAAATTAAATTAAATTAAATTAAATTAAATTAAATTAAATTAAATTAAATTAAATTAAATTAAATTAAATTAAATTAAATTAAATTAAATTAAATTAAATTAAATTAAATTAAATTAAATTAAATTAAATTAAATTAAATTAAATTAAATTAAATTAAATTAAATTAAATTAAATTAAATTAAATTAAATTAAATTAAATTAAATTAAATTAAATTAAATTAAATTAAATTAAATTAAATTAAATTAAATTAAATTAAATTAAATTAAATTAAATTAAATTAAATTAAATTAAATTAAATTAAATTAAATTAAATTAAATTAAATTAAATTAAATTAAATTAAATTAAATTAAATTAAATTAAATTAAATTAAATTAAATTAAATTAAATTAAATTAAATTAAATTAAATTAAATTAAATTAAATTAAATTAAATTAAATTAAATTAAATTAAATTAAATTAAATTAAATTAAATTAAATTAAATTAAATTAAATTAAATTAAATTAAATTAAATTAAATTAAATTAAATTAAATTAAATTAAATTAAATTAAATTAAATTAAATTAAATTAAATTAAATTAAATTAAATTAAATTAAATTAAATTAAATTAAATTAAATTAAATTAAATTAAATTAAATTAAATTAAATTAAATTAAATTAAATTAAATTAAATTAAATTAAATTAAATTAAATTAAATTAAATTAAATTAAATTAAATTAAATTAAATTAAATTAAATTAAATTAAATTAAATTAAATTAAATTAAATTAAATTAAATTAAATTAAATTAAATTAAATTAAATTAAATTAAATTAAATTAAATTAAATTAAATTAAATTAAATTAAATTAAATTAAATTAAATTAAATTAAATTAAATTAAATTAAATTAAATTAAATTAAATTAAATTAAATTAAATTAAATTAAATTAAATTAAATTAAATTAAATTAAATTAAATTAAATTAAATTAAATTAAATTAAATTAAATTAAATTAAATTAAATTAAATTAAATTAAATTAAATTAAATTAAATTAAATTAAATTAAATTAAATTAAATTAAATTAAATTAAATTAAATTAAATTAAATTAAATTAAATTAAATTAAATTAAATTAAATTAAATTAAATTAAATTAAATTAAATTAAATTAAATTAAATTAAATTAACACAATAATAATAACAAAATCGTAATATCCATCTACTTTTCACTAGCATCGAGTTAAAAGTATTACTCGATCCTAATACTAATGTATACATCATCGTGGTTAATCTCAAGCTAACTTTACCGTCTATCAAACTTAATTTTCAAGCTAACTTTCTAGAAGAGAATTGTATAGAATTTAGGGTCAAACTTTTGGCCAACCGGTGGAGATAGCTTGGAAACACTGTGAAGCTTGGAAACACTGTGAAGCTTGGAAACACTGTGAAGCTTGGAAACAAACTTTTGGCCAACCGGTGGAGATAGCTTGGAAACACTGTGAAGCTTGGAAACAATGCCTAACCGATGGAGATAGCTTCAATGATGCCAAAGAGACTTGGCCGCCAGTATATACCCCACATCAACTCCTCTTTGTCCATTGCACCTCTTTTCTATTCTATTTCCTCGGCCGTATCGTGCCAACGCTTTTACGTCCACATTCCATTGTGTCATTTGGTTCTTAGCTCCTTTCGTGGCATCTAAGAGATCCTTCCTTCCACGATGCATGGCATGGACAAGAGATAGACTTCCACATATGATGTCATCAGCATACAACCGTAAGCTTCATCTATGTCAAGTAGTCACTTCCATGCCAAATGCTCGAAGCTTCGTCTACCTCTCCTTGCACTCTATATATTCTCCCTCCTCCTACCGGTGCAGCAATGGCCTTCTCTGGTGCAGCAATGGCATCGGTCGGCGGCCTCTCCTTCCTCCTCCTTCCCCTGCTCTTCGTCGTCTCCCATGCAGCCACCTTCGACATCGTCAACCAATGCTCCTTCACTGTCTGGGCCGCCGCCGTCCCCGGGGGCGGCCGCCAGCTCGACCCGAGCCAGACCTGGTCCATCAACGTCAATCCCGGCACCACAGGCGGCCGCGTCTGGGCCCGCACTGACTGCTCCTTCGACGGGAGCGGCAGCGGTAGCTGCCAGACCGGCGACTGCGGCGGCCTCCTGGATTGCCAAGGCTACGGCACGCCGCCTAATACGCTGGCCGAGTTCGCCCTCAATCAGTTCCAGAACATGGACTTCATCGACATCTCCCTCGTCGACGGCTTCAACGTGCCCATGGACTTCAGCCCCACCTCGGGGGACTGCCGGGGCATACGGTGCTCCGCCGACATCAACGGGCAGTGCCCCGCGGAGCTGAGGGCGCCGGGCGGCTGCAACAACCCTTGCACCGTGTTCAAAACTGATGAGTACTGCTGCACCTCCGGCAGCTGCGAGCCGACAAACTACTCCATGTTCTTCAAGAACAACTGCCCCGATGCTTACAGCTACCCCAAGGACGACGCAACCAGCACCTTCACCTGCCCCGGTGGGACTAATTACAGGGTTGTCTTCTGCCCTTAATTATCACGTGGGAGGAGAAGGAGGTGACGGCGGACGTACAAAGAATTTACTCGTAGACAAAAGAATAATAAGTCAATCACACAGTAATAACAACGAATAAGAGGGTATCCGAATTGATTGAGTGCTTTGTTGCACGAGTAATATATCTCATATCCCTATGTTGTACGTCATTTGATGTTATGAAAGTTTTCATAGAAGTCGACAATAGAATCTCTTGTTGTCGTCAAACTCGAGAAAAAAATAATATCACAACATTTAGCTCTTGTCATATGGTCTTTTTGGATCTCCCTCGATGATTTGAATTTGTGTTAGATGGATTACCAGTTCTAGAATAATGTGGACATCAAGTCAAATAAACATGCAATATATTATAGTACTTCAGGTCATCTGACTGAGGACTTCCAAGAGATCTTGAGGTCTTATTTTGATAAGTTAGGCAGATAGAAAATATGAGGTCAAAAAAAAAAAAAAAAAAAAAAAAAAAAAAAAAAAAAAAAAAAAAAAAAAAAAAAAAAAAAAAAAAAAAAAAAAAAAAAAAAAAAAAAAAAAAAAAAAAAAAAAAAAAAAAAAAAAAAAAAAAAAAAAAAAAAAAAAAAAAAAAAAAAAAAAAAAAAAAAAAAAAAAAAAAAAAAAAAAAAAAAAAAAAAAAAAAAAAAAAAAAAAAAAAAAAAAAAAAAAAAAAAAAAAAAAAAAAAAAAAAAAAAAAAAAAAAAAAAAAAAAAAAAAAAAAAAAAAAAAAAAAAAAAAAAAAAAAAAAAAAAAAAAAAAAAAAAAAAAAAAAAAAAAAAAAAAAAAAAAAAAAAAAAAAAAAAAAAAAAAAAAAAAAAAAAAAAAAAAAAAAAAAAAAAAAAAAAAAAAAAAAAAAAAAAAAAAAAAAAAAAAAAAAAAAAAAAAAAAAAAAAAAAAAAAAAAAAAAAAAAAAAAAAAAAAAAAAAAAAAAAAAAAAAAAAAAAAAAAAAAAAAAAAAAAAAAAAAAAAAAAAAAAAAAAAAAAAAAAAAAAAAAAAAAAAAAAAAAAAAAAAAAAAAAAAAAAAAAAAAAAAAAAAAAAAAAAAAAAAAAAAAAAAAAAAAAAAAAAAAAAAAAAAAAAAAAAAAAAAAAAAAAAAAAAAAAAAAAAAAAAAAAAAAAAAAAAAAAAAAAAAAAAAAAAAAAAAAAAAAAAAAAAAAAAAAAAAAAAAAAAAAAAAAAAAAAAAAAAAAAAAAAAAAAAAAAAAAAAAAAAAAAAAAAAAAAAAAAAAAAAAAAAAAAAAAAAAAAAAAAAAAAAAAAAAAAAAAAAAAAAAAAAAAAAAAAAAAAAAAAAAAAAAAAAAAAAAAAAAAAAAAAAAAAAAAAAAAAAAAAAAAAAAAAAAAAAAAAAAAAAAAAAAAAAAAAAAAAAAAAAAAAAAAAAAAAAAAAAAAAAAAAAAAAAAAAAAAAAAAAAAAAAAAAAAAAAAAAAAAAAAAAAAAAAAAAAAAAAAAAAAAAAAAAAAAAAAAAAAAAAAAAAAAAAAAAAAAAAAAAAAAAAAAAAAAAAAAAAAAAAAAAAAAAAAAAAAAAAAAAAAAAAAAAAAAAAAAAAAAAAAAAAAAAAAAAAAAAAAAAAAAAAAAAAAAAAAAAAAAAAAAAAAAAAAAAAAAAAAAAAAAAAAAAAAAAAAAAAAAAAAAAAAAAAAAAAAAAAAAAAAAAAAAAAAAAAAAAAAAAAAAAAAAAAAAAAAAAAAAAAAAAAAAAAAAAAAAAAAAAAAAAAAAAAAAAAAAAAAAAAAAAAAAAAAAAAAAAAAAAAAAAAAAAAAAAAAAAAAAAAAAAAAAAAAAAAAAAAAAAAAAAAAAAAAAAAAAAAAAAAAAAAAAAAAAAAAAAAAAAAAAAAAAAAAAAAAAAAAAAAAAAAAAAAAAAAAAAAAAAAAAAAAAAAAAAAAAAAAAAAAAAAAAAAAAAAAAAAAAAAAAAAAAAAAAAAAAAAAAAAAAAAAAAAAAAAAAAAAAAAAAAAAAAAAAAAAATCCTAAAATATAAAGATATCAAAAGGGATAAAAATAATCAATTATTCGAAGGAAAAGTTATGATTGGCATATCAAACTTATGATTTTCCAAGAGAGATTTAAATCATGATATCGACGTCAAACAACACATGCTATCATTGTCTTACTTTGTCAAACACAAAAGAGACCAACAAAAAACCAAAAGAAAAATCTAATATTACAAAATCATTATCTTCTTCTAATACTTTAATTGAAATGGAATATTATAGAGAGTTTAAGGGTTTTAGATGTATAGTTAAAATTCCTTCAAATTTGGCTCGTATTTATATAAGTTTTGAGAATTTTTTAATCATATACTAAAATTACATAATCAATTAATTATTTAAATATATGATTTATCCTCAAATCATATATTGATTAACAATGTAAGAAATATAAAAATATTATTTTATATTTATCTCTATTGTAATCTTCTATCAATAATAATATTTTTAAAAATTTTTATCGACTCCCTCCAAAAGCATCATCATGATCATCATATTCCTTAGTCCAAATTTCATTTGGTGACAACTGCACTTCCTTTGCTATGATGTTTTTCATTAGATCAGGAATATTACTGTCATACAATGGACTCACATCAACAGAAACTTTGGTACTAACACCAATAATTTAATTAATTTAGATGGATAATATTTTTCTATTTTTCTTTGGGGTTCGAGGATCATTTTAACCATTTTAATATAGTTTTTCTTGCTTTGAAGAAAAAAATAAAAACCCTTTACTTCATTTGTGAGGTTCCTTTTTATGCTGAAAGTTGATTGTACCAAATGATTTTGGTCAACAATAGGTACTTGAATAGTTTGATTGAAAAGAGGGTTAATTTTAGGGTTATTTTTTTACACAAATATTCTTATTTTATGTTTTTGTCGTACGACATCCTCTCATTGATTTTTCTCTAATAATAATTTTTAAATTTTAAAAATTTAAAATTATCCCTCTTTTATTCACCTTGGCTTGACTCTATATCTATTGATATCTTTTACTTCGATGAAAAGAAAGAAAGGAAGATGAATGGAAAAAGATGGAGACTATAGAAAAAGAGAGTAGAGCATATTGAAAAATGAAATGAGAAGGAGGGGAAGGAGGTGACGGAAAAGAATAGATGATGGGAGAAAAGAAGAGCAATGGAAAGGGGCGATGACAGCAACAAGAGGGTTTGCAAGAATAAAGGAGTGATCATTCTAGAATTTTTTTTAATCATATACTAAAATTACATAATCAATTAATTATTTAAATATATGATTTATCCTCAAATCATATATTGATTAACAATGTAAGAAATATAAAAATATTATTTTATATTTATCTCTATTGTAATCTTCTATCAATAATAATATTTTTAAAAATTTAAAGTGGTTCGGTCAAAATGACCTACATCCACTTGCGAAGCCTTCTTCGATGAGGCTCCCAACTTCCACTAGCAAATCACTTTGAAGAGAAAGGACAAATACCCCTCTTACAACCATTTACAAGTGGTTCACACTCTTACAAAGTTTCAATGAGAAAGAAGGAGGTGACGGAAAAGAATAGATGATGGGAGAAAAGAAGAGCAATGGAAAGGGGCGATGACAGCAACAAGAGGGTTTGCAAGAATAAAGGAGTGATCATTCTAGAATTTTTTAGATTTAAAGATGTTAGGATCGGAGCGGCACTAAGAGGGGGGGGTGAATTAGTGCAGCAGATTAAAATATCGATTTTAGAAACTTTTTCGTACGATAAAAATCGAACTCGGAAGTGCTTAACTTAAAAGCTTGTTCGTAAATGTGTGTAGCAAAAGTAATGAGGAAGTAAAGCACTTATAAAGATTTGCAGTAAGGTAAAGTGCAATAAGTAAATGCAAACCAGAGAACACGCTAAATTTAAAGTGGTTCGGTCAAAATGACCTACATCCACTTGCGAAGCCTTCTTCGATGAGGCTCCCAACTTCCACTAGCAAATCACTTTGAAGAGAAAGGACAAATACCCCTCTTACAACCATTTACAAGTGGTTCACACTCTTACAAAGTCCACAAGTCAAGACTTCTTCCGGCGATCTTCCGAGAAAACTCTCGGAAACTATTCTGCGGACTCCCGGCAAGCTCCTAGACTTCACGATTTGATCTTGGCGAGTTCCGATGAGCTTCTTCGGCAAGCTACGATCTTTCTCGGTGAGCTCCGCGAACTTCCGACGTACATTCTGGCGAGCTTCCGAAAACCCTTCGGCAAGCTCCCTACTCATTCTCGGCTAGTTCCGGCAGCATTCCCGACGAACCTTCAGACTTCCGTCGGACTCTCGAACTCCCAACGAATCCTTCGCACTTGACTCCGGCACTTTGTTTCGCTTTATGTCTTCATCGTTATCGTAGTTAATCCTGCATACACAAGCCAAAACTCTACTCCGATCTAGACAATTATTACAACGCGAATTGACATTCTGTTGCCCGACACGTCATTGGTTGGCGCTTCATCTGATTCTTCAGTGCATTGTCCACTCTTGCGGGTTGTTGCCCAATCGGCGGTTGACCTTCGTAACCCCGATATCCTTGGTGTAATTTCGCTCTCCTTGGCCCGATGCCCGACGTCCGAAGCGTTCTACCGTCCAATATTCTAACATGATCTCCTCCGGCGCAACGTCAATTCCTCCTACGTCAACTGTCTAATCCTGATCGAGTAGACCTGCATCACTCAAAATGCAGTTAAACATTTAAACCATTATGTAAATATATAAATATTCAATTCAATGTATGAAGTCATCAATATACTTCTCCCCCTATGTCATCAACAAAAAGGAGAAGTAGCTCTAGCTATTTTAAAAGATATTCAAGTTTTTGTAATGTGAAGCTAGATTTTCATCACAACATATAAGCATAAAAGCATAGTAAGATTCTTAAGTTCAATCATGGCAATTCAACACTTGCTTCTTGTGCAAGATTGCACTTTGCTTTTCTTTGCATGTTCTAACTAGCAAAAGCTTTCTCCCCTTGTCATTGGCAAAAAGAAAGGAAGATTCAAGTCATGAATATCAAAATAATAATTTTATCAAGAATATTTCATCATTGCGTGCATCATTATCATACGTTAAAGTATTGCATGCATAATACCAAATCATCAAAATCTCAACATTACTTTCAAGATATTCAAAATGATATTCATAATTTTCAATCATCACATAAGGTATTTAAAGAATTTTTGAAACATAGGGGAATGATTAATTTAAGCATGCAATGTTTCAATCAAATTCAAGTCATGAATACCAAAAGATATTATTTGTGATTCCAATTTTGTAAGATCAAGATGATGATTTAGATAAAACTTATTCAAATCAAATCGTTAACTTGAAACTCATAATCAAGTCATCAAAATCTCAACATTACTTTCAAGATATTCAAAATGATATTCATAATTTTCAATCATCACATAAGGCATTTAAAGAATTTTTGAAACATAGGGGAATGATTAATTTAAGCATGCAATGTTTCAATCAAATTCAAGTCATGAATATCAAAATAATAATTTTATCAAGAATATTTCATCATTGCGTGCATCATTATCATACGTTAAAGTATTGCATGCATAATACCAAATCATCAAAATCTCAACATTACTTTCAAGATATTCAAAATGATATTCATAATTTTCAATCATCACATAAGGCATTTAAAGAATTTTTGAAACATAGGGGAATGATTAATTTAAGCATGCAATGTTTCAATCAAATTCAAGTCATGAATATCAAAATAATAATTTTATCAAGAATATTTCATCATTGCGTGCATCATATCATACGTTAAAGTATTGCATGCATAATACCAAATCATCAAAATCTCAACATTACTTTCAAGATATTCAAAATGATATTCATAATTTTCAATCATCACATAAGGCATTTAAAGAATTTTTGAAACATAGGGGAATGATTAATTTAAGCATGCAATGTTTCAATCAAATTCAAGTCATGAATACCAAAAGATATTATTTGTGATTCCAATTTTGTAAGATCAAGATGATGATTTAGATAAAACTTATTCAAATCAAATCGTTAACTTGAAACTCATAATCAAGTCATCAAAATCAATTTCGAGATTCACAAAATATCATGAAATCATTAATCTCGATCAGATGGGAAAATTTTTTTTTTAAGTAATTCTTTTTCATCTAAGCATGCCTTAGTCTTTATATGCCAAATCAAGATAAGCATGAAAGTTTAAGACATAAAGGCAAAATCTTATAAAACAACTCATCAAGCAAGATTTTAAACATCTATTCTCAAGCCATATAAAGAGTAAGTCAAGGATTCAATTATCTCATGTCATGAATTCCAACATGCATCTCAAATTATCAATATCACATTGAAAGGATATTTCAAAAAAGATATATCGATAAGTGATTCATTTGTATCATTTCATTCATTTGGAAGATTCTCCTCTTTGGTAAATAAATCTAGGAGAACAAAATAAATTAAGGGAGATATAACATGATTGAAAGTATTGAACATGATTCATATTTAAAATGTGTCTCATGTCATAAGTATGAATCAAGCATTTGTGAAATCCGAAATCATCCTCAAAGTCACATTCAATAAATTCATACATGACAAGCATAGATTTATTGAAAAGTCGATAAGATAGAGGATTGCATTTCATTTTTATAAATTTCTATTTATGTGATTTGCTTCTTATAAGCATGCCTTTACCTTTCATAAAACAAATGTCAACATTTAAGATGGAAAGGTAAATTTTGTAAAATAAATCATCAAGCATGATTCCATGATAACATCCTTTTAATATCTTGATATTCATCATCAAGTATGATTTCAAAAAGTATGTTTAAGAGAAATCATTAAGACCAAATGCATGATACACTCATTTATTTTCAAAATATTCATCATATTTATTTTTATGAGATTCACAAGAATGGTAAAAGTTCATTAATCTCAATAGGATAGAGAATTCATTTCTTTTTATACAATTGATTTCATGTGAGAGTATTCAAGTCTTTTGTGAAAACATGTATCATCATTTAAACGAAACATAAGTTTCGTCAAGAAGCCGTCAAGATCAAACACATCATGATATCACATCTATCATCAAAAGATTATTAAGAAATTCATACATAGATGTACATGCACTATGTCACCTTAATATGTGATGAGAATGTCATCTTAATTCATCATAAAAACAATTAGGCCAAAAACATGTTAATAGAAAATGAGAGTTTCAAATCAACATTTACTTCAAAAAACTCATGCATGACATAAAATCATCAAGATAGACATGCATGGATTAATCCTAAGCATTATCATATATCATATAATTATCATCCCTAATGTTGCATACATCATTCAATATTTCAAAACATAACATGCATGAAACCTTAGCAATATATTTTTCATGATCAAATTTTTTAATTTTTCAAAGATGCTAAAAAGAAAAACATGATATAATTTTGAAAAACAATTTTTTATTTCCTATTCCTACTATCTAAATTAAGCACTCATGAAAAACTTCAAGTAATTTCAAAATAATTCAAGAGAGTTGAGTTACTTACCTTGTAGTCGAAGCCCATCAAAGCCCAATTCGCCATTTCACCTTTGGAAGTTCTTGATTCATCCTTGGTTGCCTTCCTCTTCTTTGGCCTCTTCCTCCGTTCAAGTTCATTGTTTATTTTAGATTTTTGTTTAATGAACTTATTAAGATTTAGTGTTCGAAGTTCAAGTTCATCATTGTCCTCATCACTTGAGTCATCGCTCAAGTGGTATTCATTTGTCCAGAGTTCCAAATCCTTCCTATTCTTTGGAAGGTGGTTCAAGTGCTCATCGGGTTCAAAATGTTCCAAAAGTGTCATTTCATAGGTCATTAATGACCCGATTAATTCTTCTAATGGAAAATCATTTAAATTTTTTTTTGTCTCTTGTATTGCGGTTATTTTAGGATCCCACCTTTTTGGAAGGGATCTTAAGATCTTACTTACGAGATCAAAATTCGAAAAAGATTTACCAAGAACTCTTAGATTATTGACGACATCCGTGAAACGGGTGTACATGTCGCTTATAGTCTCGCTTGGTTGCATTCGAAAAAGCTCAAAATCATGCAATAAAATGTTAACTTTCGAGTCTTTGACTCTACTAGTTCCCTCGTGTGTGATTTCAAGTGTTTGCCAAATATCAAAGTCGTTTCGCACATAGAAATCCGATTGAACTCAATTTTTGTCCAAAGCGCAAAATAAGGCATCACAGCCTTTACGTTTAAAGAAAAATGCTTCTTCTCCAAATCTGACCATTCGTTCATCGGTTTAGAGGGAAGTTGAAAACCGTTTTCAACAATATTCCATAAATCCAAGTTCATAGAAATCAAGAAACTCTCATTCGTGTTTTCCAATAAGTGCAGTCCAATCCGTTAAACAACGGTGGACGAAAAACCGAAAAAGCCCTCTTGAAAGCCATGAAGAGCCATTTCTCTCGGGTGTAAATCCGAAATGAGAAATACCGGGCTCTGATACCAATGTTAGGATCGGGGCGGCAATAAGAGGGGGGGGGGGGGTGAATTAGTGCAACGGATTAAAATGTCGGTTTTAGAAACTTTTTCGTACGATAAAAACCGAACTCGGAAGTGCTTAACTTAAAAGCGTGTTCGTAAATGTGTGCAGCAAAAGTAATGAGGAAGTAAAGCACTTCTAAAGATTTGCAGTAAGGTAAAATGCAATAAGTAAATGCAAACTAGAGAACACACCAAATTTAAAGTGGTTCGGTCAAAATGACCTACATCCACTTGCGAAGCCTTCTTCGATGAGGCTCCCAACTTTCACTAGCAAATCACTTTGAAGAGGAAGGACAAATACCCCTCTTACAACCATTTACAAGTGGTTCACACTCTTACAAAGTTTCAATGAGAAATAAGGAGGTGAACACTCAAGCAATTTGAAAGTAAGACTTGCTAAGGCTTTGCTAAGACTTTTTTCACTCTATTGCTTCTCTAAAAGTTGTTGTCTCTGCTGAGAATTGAGGGGTATTTATAGGCCTCAAAGAGGATTCAAATTTGGGCTCCAAAATTTGAATTCTCTTCGGTTCCCGAAGCTAGCGGTGCCACCGCCTATCAGTTGTGACACTGACAGTGTACTGGGCGGTGCCACCGCCCAGTCCAGCGGTGCCACCGCCTGGCTCTCGGGTGCTGGGCAGTGCCACCGCTAGCTATTTCAGCTCACTAGTTGGGCTCCAAACTTGGCCCAAACCAGTCCGAACTCGGGCCAATTGGCCCCTACTTGGGTTATAAGATTAACACTTAATCCTAACCCTAATTAACATGCTAACTATGAATTTAAAGACATTTCCTAAACTATTACAAAGTCCACAAGTCAAGACTTCTTCCGGCGAACTTCCGGCGATCTTCCGAGAAACTCTCGGAAACCTTCTGCGGACTCCGGCAAGCTCCTAGACTTCATGATTTGATCTTGGCGAGTTCCGATGAGCTTCTTCGGCAAGCTATAATCTTTCTCGGTGAGCTCCGCGAACTTCCGAAGTACTTAGGGGCGAGCTTCCGAAAACCCTTCGGCAAGCTCCCTACTCATTCTCGGCTAGTTCCGGCAGCATTCCCGACGAACCTTCAGACTCCCATCGGACTCTCGAACTCCAACGAATCCTTCGCGCTTGACTCTAGCACTTTGTTTCGCTTTATGTCTTCATCGTTGTCGTAGTTAATCCTGCATACACAAGCCAAAACTCTACTCCGATCTAGACAATTATTACAACGCGAATTGACATTCTGTTGCCCGGCACGTCATTGGTTGGCGCTTCGTCTGAATTCTTCAGTGCATCGTCCACTCTTGCGAGTTATTCGAAGGAAAAGTTATGATTGCATATCAAACTTATGATTTTCCAAGAGAGATTTAAATCATGATATCGACGTTAAAACAACACATGCTATCATTGTCTTACTTTGTCAAACACAAAAGAGACAAGCAAAAAAACAAAACAAAAATCCAATATTACAAAGTAATTCTCTTCTTCCAATACTTAATTGAAATGGAATATTATAGAGAGTTTAAGGGTTTTAGATGTATAGTTAAAATTCCTTCAAAATTTGGCTCGTATTTATATAAGTTTTGAGAATTTTTTTAATCATATACTAAAATTACATAATCAATTAATTATTTAAATATATGATTTATCCTCAAATCATATATTGATTAACAATGTAAGAAATATAAAAATATATGTTATATGTATCTCTATTGTTTAAGCTTCTATCAATCAGAATATTTTTAAAATTTTGATCGACTCCCCCCAAAAGCAATCATCATGACATATATGCCTTAGTCCAAATTTCATTTGGGGTGAACAATACACTCCTTTTTTTTTTTTTTTTTTTTTTTTTTTTTTTTT
The DNA here is from genome assembly GCA_004837865.1 of Musa balbisiana. Lineage (NCBI taxonomy): Eukaryota > Viridiplantae > Streptophyta > Magnoliopsida > Zingiberales > Musaceae > Musa > Musa balbisiana. The sequence continues at coordinate 21,675,867 of CM017194.1, read as the reverse complement.
TTTTTTTTTTTTTTTTTTTTTTTTTTTTTTTTTTTTTTTTTTTTTTTTTTTTTTTTTTTTTTTTTTTTTTTTTTTTTTTTTTTTTTTTTTTTTTTTTTTTTTTTTTTTTTTTTTTTTTTTTTTTTTTTTTTTTTTTTTTTTTTTTTTTTTTTTTTTTTTTTTTTTTTTTTTTTTTTTTTTTTTTTTTTTTTTTTTTTTTTTTTTTTTTTTTTTTTTTTTTTTTTTTTTTTTTTTTTTTTTTTTTTTTTTTTTTTTTTTTTTTTTTTTTTTTTTTTTTTTTTTTTTTTTTTTTTTTTTTTTTTTTTTTTTTTTTTTTTTTTTTTTTTTTTTTTTTTTTTTTTTTTTTTTTTTTTTTTTTTTTTTTTTTTTTTTTTTTTTTTTTTTTTTTTTTTTTTTTTTTTTTTTTTTTTTTTTTTTTTTTTTTTTTTTTTTTTTTTTTTTTTTTTTTTTTTTTTTTTTTTTTTTTTTTTTTTTTTTTTTTTTTTTTTTTTTTTTTTTTTTTTTTTTTTTTTTTTTTTTTTTTTTTTTTTTTTTTTTTTTTTTTTTTTTTTTTTTTTTTTTTTTTTTTTTTTTTTTTTTTTTTTTTTTTTTTTTTTTTTTTTTTTTTTTTTTTTTTTTTTTTTTTTTTTTTTTTTTTTTTTTTTTTTTTTTTTTTTTTTTTTTTTTTTTTTTTTTTTTTTTTTTTTTTTTTTTTTTTTTTTTTTTTTTTTTTTTTTTTTTTTTTTTTTTTTTTTTTTTTTTTTTTTTTTTTTTTTTTTTTTTTTTTTTTTTTTTTTTTTTTTTTTTTTTTTTTTTTTTTTTTTTTTTTTTTTTTTTTTTTTTTTTTTTTTTTTTTTTTTTTTTTTTTTTTTTTTTTTTTTTTTTTTTTTTTTTTTTTTTTTTTTTTTTTTTTTTTTTTTTTTTTTTTTTTTTTTTTTTTTTTTTTTTTTTTTTTTTTTTTTTTTTTTTTTTTTTTTTTTTTTTTTTTTTTTTTTTTTTTTTTTTTTTTTTTTTTTTTTTTTTTTTTTTTTTTTTTTTTTTTTTTTTTTTTTTTTTTTTTTTTTTTTTTTTTTTTTTTTTTTTTTTTTTTTTTTTTTTTTTTTTTTTTTTTTTTTTTTTTTTTTTTTTTTCCTTAGGGGTTCGAGGATCATTTTAACCATTTTAATATATTTTTTCTTGCTTTGAAGAAAAAAATAAAAACCCTTTACTTCATTTGTGAGGTTCCTTTTTATGCTGAGAGTTGATTGTACCAAATGATTTTGGTCAACAATAGGTACTTGAATAGTTTGATTGAAAAGAGGGTTAATTTTAGGGTTATTTTTTTACACAAATATTCTTATTTTATGTTTTTATCGTACGACATCCTCTCATTGATTTTTTCTCTAATAATAATTTTTAAATTTTAAAAATTTAAAATTATCCCTCTTTTATTCACCTTGGCTTGACTCTATATCTATTGATATCTTTTACTTCGATGAAAAGAAAGAAAGGAAGATGAATGGAAAAAGATGGAGACAATAGAAAAAGATAGTGGAGCATATTGAAAAATGAAATGAGAAGGAGGGGAAGGAGGTGACGGAAAAGAATAGATGATGGGAGAAAAGAAGAGCAATGGAAAGGGGCGATGACAGCAACAAGAGGGTTTGCAAGAATAAAGGAGTGATCATTCTAGAATTTTTTAGATTTAAAGATACTTCTGGAAAAAATAAAATAAAAAGGGTATAGGAAAAATTATCCTAAAGTTTATGATTAATAATAAATTAAATTAAAAATAATTTTATGAATAATTATAATATAATTTAATGTGATTAATATCTAGAGCGACCTATTCTTACACTCTCATTTCCAAGTCTATTAGTATCTAGAAAATTAATCGAAGTTTCTTTTGTTCTTGGGTTGATCACTAATGTTCACAATTAGTTGTATTTATCTTTTATAGTTTAATATAATAGTCATGTTATTATAAATCTATGTGACCTCAATAAGATTAGAACCGATTAAAAAAAAATTTAGATCCCAAAATATGAAGATATCAAAAGGGACAAAAATAACCAATTATTCAAAGGAAAAGTTGTGATTGGCACATTAAACTTATGACCTTCTAATAAGAGAGATTTAAATCATGATACCGATGTCAAACAACATATGTTATCATTGTCTTACTTTGTCAAACACAAAAGAGACAAGCAAAAAAACAAAAGAAAAATCCAATATTACAAAGTAATTCTCTTCTTCCAATACTTTAATTGAAATGGAATATGATAGAGGGTTTAAGGGTTTTAGATGTATAGTTAAAAGTCCTTCAAAATTTGGGTCATATTTATATAAGTTTTGTGAATTTTTTTTAATCATATACTAAAATTACATAATCAAATTAATTATTTAAGTATATGATTTATCCTCAAATCATATATTGATTAAGGATGTAAGAAATATAAAAATGTCATTTTATATTTACCTCTATTGTAATATTCTATCAATAATAATATTTTTTTAAAATTTTCATCGACTCCCTCCCATAGCATTATCATCATCATCATATTCCTTAGTCCTAATTCCATTTGGTGACAACTACACTTCTTTTGTCATGATATTTTTTATTAGATCAAGAATATTGCTATCATACAATGGGTGCATATCAATTGAAACATCGGTACTAATGCCAATAATTTAATTGGATGGATAATTTTTTTATTTTCCTTAGGGGTTCGAGGATCATTTTAACCTTTTTAATAAAATTTTTCTTACTTGAAGAAAAAAAATAAAAACCTTTTACCTTATTTAGGAGGTTCCATTTTATACTCGGAGTTGACCGTAGAAAGGATTACGATCAACATTAGGTACTTAAATGGTATGATTGAAAAGAGGGTTAATTTTAGGGTGATTTTTTTACACAAATATTCTTATTTTAAGTTTTTGTTGAACCATATCCTCCCTTTGATTTTTCTCAAATAAGAATTTTAAAATTTAAAATTTTAAAATTACTCCTCTTTTTCTTACCTTGTCATGTCATCGTCTCTGTACCTATCGATACTTTTTACTTCCAGAAGAAAGCAAGAAAATGTTAAATCTCATATTTTGATGATAAAGTCAATTGTCATTTGGTTATCTAATTCGTATATTAAGATAAGTGTGTCGGATTAACTAAGATGGCAGTAAGACATAAAGCAGGTGTTGAGCCGGAGTCAACACAAAGATCATGTTGGGGGTTCGAGAGTTTGTTGGAAGTCTAGATGGTCGTCGGGGTACTGCGGGAACAATCCGAGAAGTCCAGGAGCTTGCCAAAGAAGCTTGTCGGAACTTGCCAAGAGAATCGTCGCAAGTCCAGGAGTTTGCAGGGAGTCCGCCGGAGCATCGTCGAGGGTTCTTCGGAAGTTCGCTGGAAGCTCGCCGGAAGAAGCGATTGATGCACCGGAACATGATCTATAGTATTGATGTCTTAATTGTCGTAGTTAGCATGTAGATTAAATTAGGATTGAGAGGTGATCCCATTAACTTAATCTGCGGCCAACTAGGCCCTTAATAGACCCAAATTGGGCCGAATGGAATAGCCCATTCAGACCTAGAATTCGTGGCTGGCAGTGCCACCGCCCAGGAGACTCGGTCTCCCAGGAATTCTGGGCGGTGGTACCATTGGCAGTTATTGCTGCCAATGGTGGTACCGCCCTTGTTAGGTGGTGGTACCGCTAGAGCTCGATCTCCGAGCTCTGCCAAGCGGTGGTACCACCCAGACTGAGCGATAGTACCACTTAGTGACAGATGACAGGCGATAGTATCGCCCAGTTATGGCGGTGGTACCGCCAGGACCTCGAAAATCTAGGAATGGACACTTTTTGAGCTCCAACTTCAAACTGATTGGGGCCTATATAAACCCCACCATTTCTTACATGAAAAGACACCGAAAGCTTACTTTTATTCTAAGTATTTGAGAGCTTAAAAGTGTTGTAAAAGGCTAGAAGTTCTTCTCCCTCTTTCCTTCTAAGTTTTGATCATTCAAGAGAGGAGTGAAAATCTATAAGGGTTGTCTCCTAAGCCCGTCAAAAGGAGAAAAGTTGTAAAAGAGTAGTTGGCCTTCACCTATTAAAAGAAGACCTCTAATGGACGTCGGTGACCTCGTAGAAGGAGGAAGCCAAAAGTGGATGTAGGTCAAGATTGACCGAACCACTCTAAATCTCGGTTTATATTTACATTTTGCTCTTTATCTTAACTGTAAACTGCCTCTATTACTTTACATCATCTGTACTTCCATTTGCTCTCAAGTTAAAGTTCTTTCCAAAATGGTTTTCGTACGAAAGTCTTTTGAATCGACGAAAGTTTTCTGCTGCACTAATTCACCCCCTCTTAGTGCTCTTGATCCTAACAATTGGTATCAGAGCCGGTTCACTCTCAATTGGATTAAAACCTAAGAGAGATGGCATATACCGGAAACCAAGAGGGTCACTCTATTACACGTCCGCCCATGTTCAATAAAATGGACTACACCTATTGGAAGACCCGAATGAGGATCTTCCTTATTTCCATAGATTTTGAACTTTGGAATATTGTTGAAAATGGATTTTCAAGGTCTTCTCTTCCAATGATCAATTGGAATGAATTGGAGAAGAAGACTTTCGCTCTTAATGCAAAGGCTATGAATGTCTTATTTTGTGCACTTGATAAAAATGAGTTCAATCATGTTTCGATTTGTGAAACTGCATTTGATATTTGGCATACACTCGAAGTGACTCACGAAGGCACAAGTAGAGTGAAAGAGTCAAAAATCAATCTTTTAGTACATTCTTATGAACTTTTTCGAATGAAACCGAGCGAGACCATAGGTGACATGTACACCCGTTTCACGGATGTCGTCAATGGTCTAAAAGTGCTCGGTAAAAGTTTTTCAGATTTCGAGCTCGTTAATAAAATTCTAAGATCCCTTCCAAAGAGTTGGGACCCTAAAGTCACTGCTATTCAAGATACTAAAGATTTAAATAACTTCCCTCTTGAAGAATTAATCGGGTCATTAATGACCTACGAAATGACTTGCAAAGCTCATGAAGAGCATGAAGACACTCTTCCAAAAAACAAGAAGGATATGACACTTAGAACTTTAGAAGACCACTTGAGAGAAAACTCAAGTGATGAGGATTTTGACGATGACTTAGCACTTTTAATAAGGAAATTTAAAAAATTTATTAAAAGAAATAAATTTAAAAATGACACTAAAATTAAATTTGAACCCAAAAAGGACCAAGTTATTTACGACGAATGCAAAAAGCCGAGACACTATAAAAGTGATTGTCCCTAAGCCAAGAAGAGAACACCATAGAAGAAGGCGCTCAAAGCAATGTGGGATGATTTAAGCGCATCCGAAGAAGAGGGGTCCAATACCGAGCAAGTTGCTCATTATGCACTCATGGCCATCGGAGAGGAGAAACATATATCACCACAAGCTAGGAGCAAGAGATGATACCTTGATAGTAGATGCTCAAGGCATATGACCGGAGATCCATCTCAATTCTCTAAGCTCACTAGCATAGACGAAGGCTATGTCACCTTCAGAGACAACAACAAGGGTAAAATCATTGGTAAAGGAATCATAGCTAGGGTTTTGGGCAAGAGATTAAGATATGCATATTCATTATTCTTATAGTGGATTATCTCTAGTTTGTCCCGTGGTTTTTATTCTTCACATTGGAGGAGTTTTCCACGTAAATTTTGATGTTATATTTGATTGTGATTCCATTTAATTCCGCTACGTGTTATGGCCTGTTAATATTTGTTCCTATACAAAAGTTAGTTTCTCTTTATATCTCATCATTGTCTTTAGTGATTGGCAATCCAGATGAGACTATTGTGGATGTTCCACTCCAGTATGAGGAGCCTGTTCAACAAAGGTGCGTACGGTAGAGGTAAGCGTGATAACGGTAATCTCGACTGTAAGGAACAAAGAATCCCAGAGGGTGCAAGGCACGTGCGTCTATCTCAGTTGCTAGCGTTGTCTCAGTTCCAATCAAACATAGGGGAGTCTTTGATTCTTGCCCTTCTTTATTTTCATTAGATTAGATCGTGTGTTTACTAATGTTAGTTGGCTTAATCTATCTAATCTTTTTTCTGTTAAATATCTTAGTTGGTATTATTTTGATCATGCTCCTTTGATGTTCTTGATTGTTTCGAGTCAACATAATAACAGGCATCCTTTTCATTTCCATAACTTTTGGGTTGAAAACTATGATTTCATGAGGTCTTAAGAGCCAATTGAACTTCCCTTAGCCACCTTGCCCTTCTTCTTCGTAATTTGCTGTTAATCTTGCCAAGCTCCCTGGGTCCCTTTCCGATTTTGATAGCAGTTTGGGAATGTGGACCAGCAAGCTATTGAGGTCGCCCAGAGTCTAATATCTAACTTTAAATTTAAAGACGTTAGTGATGTTGAAGCCACTGATCTTTCATGTCTTCATAAAAGATTTAATGTTATTCTCAAACAAATTAATTTGAAGTGGTGGGCTTTGGCCAAATATGATGGTGATCGTAACATACAGTATTATCATAATCTCGTTTCTTCTAGGAGTAGGCAACATCTCATCAACTCTATTAAGGTTGCTTCTAAAGTTATCGCCCAACATCCATAAATCAGGTCTCGTTTTGTTGATTTTTATAGACATTTGTAAACCCAGCTTGCCACTACTGTTACCCCATCGAGTGCTTGGTCTGCCATGCCCAGTATTGATACAGGTTCCCATACATCCTTGATTCGGCCTTTTGAGCATGAAGATTTGGGATTCTGTTCGATCTATGGGCAATTGTAAGAGTCCTCGATCATATGGTGTCACGGTTGAATTCGATCATGGCTGTTAGAACTTAATCTTTGATTTACTTTGGGTGGCGTTTAATTAATTTCATAATTTATAGGTTTTGTATGAGGATTGGGTCAAAACATTCATACATTTCATTCCAGCTTGAATTCGTCTACCATTTTAGACTTTCGACCTATTTCCTTATGTAATTTAAATTATCATATCTTTTTCAAGTTGCTTACAAATTACATGAAATCTCTACTGCCTAATATAATTTTCAAATAATAGTCAGCATTTCTCAATGATACTAGTATTTAGATGATATTCTTATTACTCAGGAAGTTGCACACTTCTTACTTAGGTCTAAGGAGGCCTTTGTCATTATTAAGGTTGGTCTTGAGAAGGCTTACGATTGGTTTTCTTTGGACCACAATCATAATGGCTATTGAGAAATTTATTTTTCTAATTAATTTATTAATTTAGTGTCGATTGAATCTTAGATTTTGATGATAAAATTAATTGATGAGTTTATAATCTAATCTATCTTTTGAGAAAAGTGATGTAGAAGTCAATATCGGATGTTGCATCATGATCGGATATTGCGGGAGTCAACATACCGATTGATTAAGCAATGCGTCGAAGGTTTGGACGATGTGTCGGAAGTTCGGATGAACAAATAACGTGCCAAATAACTAAGATTTCATAATTTATAATTGTTTGTCTTAATTATCATAGTTAGGTCTTAATTGTTAGGATCAAAACCGACACTAAGAGGGGGAGGTGAATTAGTGCAGCGGATAAAAATGATAAATTTAATCGCTTTCGGAAAACTTCATACGATGAAACTCTTAGTTTGACGAAAACTATATTGAAATGTCATTTGATTTGAATAAGTTTGTAAGTAAGTAGAGAAGAGGGGATTGGACAGTATACCATGAATTAAAGTGGAATGCAACAAAAGTAAAGTAGGCACCAAGAAAAGAACATGCCAATTTTGTAGTGGTTCGGTCATTCGACCTATGTCCACTCTTAATTCTTCCTCTGTCGATGTCACTAGCGTCCACTAATGGTCTTCCTTCAATAGGCGAAGACCCACCACCTCTTTACATCGCTATCTCTTTTTCACGGGTTTAGGAGACAACTCTTACAAGCCTCACACGTCTTCTTGGATGATTGCAAAATTAAAGAGAGAGAGAAGGAGGACTCTTTGCACTTTTATAACACTTTTATACCCCAACATTTAAAGACTTTTTCATACTTTGATTGCTCTTTCATATAGAAAATGGTGGGGTACTTATAGGCCCCGATGGGTTCAAAATTGGAGCAAAAAATTATCTCATCCCAGGTTTCCAAGGTACTAGTGGTACCACCGATTGTGTTGGGCGGTACTACCACCTACAGCACTGACATTGGGCGATACCACTGTCTAGTTTGGTGGTACTACTGTTTAACAAAGCCTCGGAGATTGAGCTTTGGTAGTACCATCGCTTGACAAGGTAATACTACTACTTAGCAATAATAACTACCGATGGTATCACCACCCAGTCTGGGGGGTACCACCACCTTAGTCTAGCGGTGCCACCGCCAGACAGGGTTCAGCAACCTGGTTGGGCCTTGAATCTCGCCCAAACCAATCCAATTACGGGCATAGTTGTCCCTTAATAGGTTTAATGGGATTATCTCCCAAATCTAAACCTAATTATGTGCTAACTATGATTTTTAAGACATACACTAAACAAAATAAGTTTGGTAAGTCTAGGTTTCTTCTAGCGAGCTTTCAGCGATCTTCCAACGAACTTCCGATAATCTCTCAACAATCTTCCAATGGACTCCTGGCAAGCTCCTAGACTTCATGATGATCTTCTTAGCGAGTTCCGACGAGCTTCTTCTCAACCAATTTTGGTGGCACTTCCAACGAATCTCCGGAATCCCGACGAATTCTCGAACTCTCAAAGAATACTTAATCTTGACCCCGGCACTTTGTTTTGCTTTATGCCTTGATCGCTATCATAGCTAATTCTGCACACTTTTCTCAACATATGGATTAGATCAAATAATTTACCAATTAATTTCATCATCAAAATTTGAGATTCAATAATCTCCTTTTTTATGATGACAATCAATTGATGATGGAGTTAACATTAACTCCCTCCTATCTATATACCATACTTGAGAAAGAAACGCTCTTGAATTCAAGGCCTTTTGAATTCAAGCATCAAATCGATAAGTTATATGGATTTAAACTTATTGACATGCATATCATGGTACTAATCATGATTTACCATTTCAAAATACAATACCATGTATTTATCATAATAAAAATTATGTTAAGCCATGACATCCATTGTCAAGTCCAATATCGAATGATGATAGACAATTATTAATTTCAAGTATGATACCAATTTCAAATATGAAATTTAGCAAGATTCAAATTTTAAGTTTGATAAAAGATGACAATTCATCAATCCGAGACATGATACCAATTGTAAATAGGAAATTAAGCATGATAAGTTTGATATCTCATCATAACAATACAAAATCAAGCATGATTTTAAGAATGAAACATTTTCAAGTATTCATGCTACATTACAATGTGTTTCAAGCATTTATGATACATTTCAAGTATCTACGATACATATGATGTATATGTGATACATTTTGATATTTTTCAAGTATTTATGATGTATTTGACGATACCAATCACATTTCAACCATTCGTAATACATTCAAGAATTTATGATATGATACATTTTACATATTATGTCAAACATTCATAATGCCAAGTTGTCATCAATTTGCCACATTTCTCCCTCTTTGTCATCAACAAAAAGGAAATGTGCAATCATCTCAAACAAAATTTGACTTATTGCGATATGATTCTTCTTAAAAGGAAAAGAGAAGGAAAGATTCATGAATATTCATCAATAAAATCCGTTTCTCATTAAAAATTTACAAGTGTGAAATCCGTAAAAAATGTATTTGTCAATAAAATCCATGAGAGAAGGGACTAAGTGTATCAAAAATTATTAAGTAATGGAGTAAGGGTATGAAGTAAATTGAAATTTCGGATTTCATGAAAGCTTGTTTTATGAAATAAAATAAATTCATGAAAGCTTTATTTACGAAAAATCGAGAAAGTCCAAAAAAGATATACAACAAACTCATGCATTTGGATAGTTTAACATCCCCAACTCTCCTATAATTATATCCTATAATTATAAAGATATTAGCTAATTGATGTTTCATATCAATAAACTCTAAAGATATATAATGGTTATTAACATGATCTCTTATAAACTAATGCCTAATGTCAATATGTTTAGTTCTAGAGTGTTGAATAGGATTTTTTGTTAAACATATTACACTTGTGTTATCACATTTTATAGGAATATTCTTAAGGTGAATTCTATAATCTTCTAATATACTTTTTATCTATACAACTTGTGCCCAACATATACCAATGATTATATACTCAGCTTCGATTGTAGATAATGTAATCGAGTTTTATTTCTTGAAAGACCAAGAGACAAGTGCATGACCTAAGAATTGACATTTTACTGATATGCTTTTTCTATCTTCTCTACATCCAACAAAATCCGCATCAGCATAAGCAATTAATTCAAAGTTTTTAGATTTTTGATACCATAATCCTAGATTAGGGGTTCCTTTAAGATATCTAAGAATTCTTTTAACAGCTTTAAGATGAAAAAGCTTAGGATTAGATTGAAATCTAGCACAAAGTCCTATACTAAACATGATATCCGGTCTAGTTGCGATGAGGTATAGTAAACTACCTATCATACCCCTATAAGTTATTTTATCAAAACTTTCTCCAATTTCGTCCATATTGATAGCTTTTGAACCATCTATATTAAATTATTTTAGCAATTCTAATGCATATTTAGTTTGACTAAGAAAAATACTATCACTAAGTTGTTTGATTTGTAAGCCTAGAAAGAAGGTTAGTTTGCCCATTAAACTCATTTCAAACTCTTGGCTTATACTTTTGGCAAACGATTCGTATAAGAATTCATTTGTAGAACCAAAAATAATATCATTAATATAAATTTGACTAACAAGAAAGTTATTTTTAAAATTTTTAATAAACAATGTAGTATCGATCTTGCCTTTAGAGAAATTATTTTGGATAAGAAATAAGCTAAGTCTCTTATACTAAGCCCTCGGGGCTTGTTTTAATCTATAGAGAGCTTTAGTTAACTTAAACACATGATTAGAAAAAAAAGAGTTCTCAAATCCAAGTGATTGTTCAACATACACTTCTTCGGAAATAAAGCCAGTTAGGAAAGCGCTCTTGACATCTATTTGAAATAACTTAAAATTATTATTGTTAAGATAGGCAAGGAGTATTCTTATAGCTTATAATCTTGCCATAGGAGCGAAGGTTTCTTTATAATCAATACCTTTTTTTTAGTTGAAACCATCAACCACTAATCTAGTTTTTTTTCTAACCACGATACCAAATTTATCTTGCTTGTTTCTAAAGACCCATTTAGTACCAATAACTAAATGGTCATTAGATCTTGGAATAAGCTTCCATACCTCATTTTTCTCAAATTGGTCTAACTTTTCTTGCATTGTGATAACCCATAAATCATCTTTTAAGGCTTTATAATGCATTTCAGTTCAATTTGAGAAAGAAAAGCGACATTGGCACAAAAAATTTTAAGAGAAGAATGAGTTTGAACACCCTTTGATATGTCTCTTATGATTAGTTCCTAAGGATGAGCATCTATATACTTCCATTTCTTAGATAAGGATGTTTCGGAATAAGATGTATCCAAGTTGCTAGTTGGAGGAGAGGTTTCATTCAAATTCAAAGCATCAAAATTAAGATCATCATCAAAATCATTTTTCTTAAATTCAGAAACTTCATTAAAAACAACATGAATAAATTTTTCTATAACCAAAGTTCTTTTATTAAAGACACAAAAGACTTTAGAAATAGAAGAATAACCAAGAAAAAATGTCTTCATCATATTTTGCATCAAACTTTCCTAAGGCATCTTTTTCATTCAAGATAAAACATTTATAACCGAAAACTTTAAAATATGAAACGTTAGGTTTTTTGTTATTCCATAATTTATAAGGAGTTTTGGAAAGTAATGATCTTGCTAGAATCCTATTTATGACATAGCATACCATATTAGCGACTTCAGCCCAAAAATATTTGGGTAGACTATGTTTGTTTAATATGGTTCTTACCATTTCTTATAAACTCTAATTTTTCCTTTCTACTACTCTATTTTGTTGAGGATTTATCGAAGTAAAAAAATTATGGTTATATCCACTAGATTCACAAAAGTTTTGAAAATCATGATTTTAAAATTCACTACCGTGATCACTCCGAATTGATGAAATCATAAAGCTTTTTCATTTTGAACAAGTTTACAAAACTTAGAAAAACACTTAAAGCAATCGCTTTTGTGTATTAAGAAGTATGTCCAAGTGTATTTACTATAATCGTCTACAATTACAAAGGCATATTTGCTACCTCCTAGGCTTGTTGTATCAATTGGTCCAAACAAATCTATATGGATCAATTACAATGGTCTAGAGGTATTTATTTGATTCTTCGATTTTAAACTACCTTTTATTTGTTTTCCTAATTGACATGCATCACACACATTATCTTTAACAAACTTAATATTTGGAATACCTCTTATAAGTTCTTTAGATAAATTTGAGATATTAGTTTCATGCTAGCATGACCTAATCTCCTATGCCAAAGCCAAGTATCATTATTCAAAATCAAAAAACACATTTCATTATAAAGATTATCAATGTCAATAATGTATACATTATTTTGTTTTAGGGTAATCATATATGTGTTTTTATATAGTTTTTCAATAATGTAAATATTAGATTTAAATTTAATGATGTATCCTTTATCTCACAATTGAGTAATACTCAAAAGATTATACTTTAAGCCATCAACCAACAACACATCTTCAATCAAAAAATTGGATTTGTTACCTATGGTTCCTTTGCCAATGATTTTACCCTTATTGTTGTCTCTAAAGGTGACATACCCTTCATCTAGGCTAGTGAGCTTAGAGAATTTAGATAGATCTCTGGTCATATGTCTTGAGCATCCACTATCAAGGTACCATCTTACTTTTAGCTTGTGATTGTAGACATATCTACAAGAAAGGATGATTTTTATGTAACCATTTGACCTTGGATGTCTCAAAAATCGATCTACTCAACTTATTATTTTGCATGGAGTTTTTTATGGTTCTTTTAGGAACCCAAATCAATTTATATGGACTATATCTTTTAAATGAATATTTATAAGCAACATGTCTGAGTTTGCAACAAAAGTTGCATTTGACGCAGGGTGATAGATGCAAGGTAGAACCTTTAACAAAGGTGGTTGGATTTTAGTGAGAGTGATAAGGTTTTGATATCAAATGATAAGGCTCTGATACCAAATGGTAAGACCCTAAGGTCTTATCGTAAAAGAAAGAAGAGAAAAGGGGATGATCACTTCGAGGGGATCGACCTCCTAGGGTTTGTCCATAGATTGGAATAACATTTCATTGATTGATTAATTTATTCCGAAAAGAAAAGGTTACATCACTATTTATAGAGTTCCACCTAGAGTCCACTAGAACTTGAACTCTTAATAGTAAATAAATATTAAATAAACCTCTATCCAATTCTAACTAAACTAAACAAACTCAATAAACATTATTCAAAAGCTTAGAAAATAAAGGCATCCTAACAATTCCTCCCTCTTCAAATCAGCCTTGTCCTCAAGGTTGAGTAGCATCAAACTTGGGGAGTTTCTCTTTCAGCACTTCAATCATAGGCTATCTACAACACATCACAACCTGTTGATCAAGTAAGTATGGTCTTCACTTTTTGATAGTGTAAGCAACAGGTCAGTTTTTCAATATAGTAATTATTGTATGAAACTCCTAACCCTATATAATCAATTTTATCTTCGAACATTTGCTATGAAAAGTTAAAATTCATCCATCAACGATCTTTACTTCGAATCTATCACAGCCTTCAATGTGGTGGGCCAATCAATCAAGAGTCTCACTGTCCATAAAATTGTTAGTGCTACTAGTATCAATCAAAACTATAATAGGCTGATGTTCCGGAGTTCTGCCAACTTCCATAGTTTGTGGGTTAGAGTAGCCAGTTAATGTATGTATTGTATATATGGTAGGTCCAACATCTTCATTAGAATTTATACCTTCATGATCAGAGTCTACATTCTTAGCTTTCGGTTCCTCTCTAATTGGTTCAATTATCAGAAGTTTCCCTTGTTTACATCGGTGCTTCATACTCTATTTTTCATCATAGTACAAACCCCTTGTTGACCTTTCCTTGCTAATTTTTTCTTATGTAGACGTGCAAATGAGATCACAGCTATCATAGTGCGGGGTTGACAAGCCTTAACTTCACATCGGATCTTTGGAATAAGCCCTTCAATAAATGTACCCAAAAGTTGTCGTTCCAACCGATCTCTAGCTTGATTTGATAATCTTTCAAACCTACTTTGATATTCCAACATGTTGAATCTCATATTTTGATGATGAAACTAATTGATAAGTATTTATGATTTGATATACGTTTTGAGTGACGCAGGAAGCTTCGATCAGGATAAGACAATTAAAGTAGGAAGAATCATGTTGGGCCGGAGAAAAACATGTCAGAAGATTGGACGTCGAGCCGGAGGATCGATCGGCATATTGGTAGAAGGCATCAGGCTATGAGTTCAGGCATTGGGCCAAGAAGAGCAGATATTGCGCCAAAAAAATCGGAGTTGCGAAGGTTAACTAGACGATTAGATAATAGGCCATAAGAGAGGACTTTACACTAAAGAATCGAACGAAGCATCGATGACCCAATGACATATCGGACAACATGATTCAAAGCTTTGTAATAATTGTCTAGATCGAAGTAGGTATTTATGTGTGCAAGATTAACTATGATAGCAAGACATAAAGCAAAATGAAGTCCCGGAGTCAAGAACGCGATTTCGTTGGGAGTTCGAGAGTTTGTCGGAAGTCCGAATGTTCGTCGGAAGTTCTGTCGGAATTGACCGAGAAGTCCAAGAGCTTGCCAAAGAAGCTCACCAGAACTCACCAAGAAGATCGTCATGAAGTCTAGGAGCTTGTCGGGAGTCCGTTGCAACATTGTCGAGAGATCGTCGGAAGTTCACCGGAAGATCGCCGGAAGCTCACCAGAAGGAACCTAGACTTACGGAATTGTTTAGCTTAGTAAATGTCTTAAATTTTGTAGTTAGCATTTAATTATGATTGGAATTGGGCTAACCCAATTAGAGGCCAGTTGGGCCCATGTATAGACTATGTTGAGCCAAGTGAAAGGCCCAAACAGTGACCCAATAGGTGCCACCATCGTGGCACAGTCTCTGAGACTGTGTCAGGTGGTGGTACCACCTAGTGTTAGTGTCATGTGGTGGTACCGCCCATACACAGTCTCTCAAGCTATGGTACCACCAGACTGAGCGGTTGTATCTCCCAATGTTAGTGCTATAGGCGGTAGTACCGTTAGGAGCCGGGATTAGACCTTTTTAGGCTCCAAGTTTAGATCAACTTGAGGCCTATAAATACCCCTCTCATCCCTAGTTAAATAACATAAGAATTAAGAGTGAAAAAGAAAGAAACGCTGATGTAATCTTGTGTGAACTCCTCTCCTTCTTCTAAGTGTTAGAATAGTTTGAGAGACGAGTAAGTGGGGGTGTAAGGGTTATCTCCTAAACTCGTTAAAAGAATAAAGAGCTGTAAAAGGTGGTTGGTCTTTGCCTATTGAAGGAAGACCGAGAGTGGATGCCGGTGGCCTCGACGGAAGAGGAATCAACGAAGTGGATGTAGGTCACGACGACCAAACCGCTATAAACTCGGTTTGCATTTCTATTTGTGCAATTTATCTTTACTGCAAACTTGCTTTACATCCACTATGCTCTTCCGTGTTAAATCTCAAATTTTTATGATGAAACTAATTGATTGTGTTTAGATGTTTAACTACATTTTGAGTGATGCAGGTCTACTCGATCAGGATTAGACAATTAACGCAGGAGGAATTGACGTTGCGTCGGAGGAGATCACGTTAGGATATTGGACAGCAGAACGCTTCAGATGTCGGGCATCGGGCCAAGGAGAGCGGAATTGCACCAAGGATATTGGGGTTACGGAGGTCAACCGCCGATTGGGCAACAAGCCGCAAGAGAGGACGATGCGCTGAAGAATCGGACGAAGCGCCAACCAATGATATGCCGGGCAATAGAATGTCAATTCGCGTTGTAATAATTGTCTAGATCGGGTTTGGCTTGTGTGTGCAGGATTAACTACGATAACGATGAAGACATAAAGTAAAACAAAATGCCGAAGTCAAGCGCGAAGGATTCGTAGGGAGTTCGAGAGATCGACGGAAGTCCGAAGGTTCATCGAGAATGCTGTTGGAACTAGCCGAGAATGAGTAGGGAGCTTGCCGATGGGTTTTCGGAAGCTCGCCGGAAGGTTCGTCGGAAGTTCACGGAGCTCATCGAGAAAGATCATAGCTTGCCGAAGAAGCTTGTCGTAACTCGCCAAGATCAAATCGTGAAGTCTCGGAGCTTGCCGGGAGTCTGTAGAATGGTTTCCGAGAGTTTATCGGAAGACTGCCGGAAGCTCGTCGGAAGAAATCTTGACCTGTGAACTTTGTAATAGCTTAGGAAATGTCTTTAAATTCGTAGTTAGCATGTTAATTAGGGTTAGGATTAGGTGTTAATCTTATAACCCAAGTAGGGGCCAATTGGGCCCAAGTTCGGACTAGTTTGGGCCAAGTTTGGAGCCCAACTAGTGAGCTAAAATAGTGTAGGCGGTGGCACCGCCAGATTAGGCTGTGTAACTGCCCAGAGCCCGAGGATAAGGCGATGGTACCACTGATCTGGGCGGTGGCACCGCCCAGCACCCGAGAGCTAGGCGGTGGCACCGCTAGACTAGGCAGTGGCACCGCCCAATACACTATCAGTGTCAGAACTGACAGGCGGTGGCACCGCTAGCTTCGGGAACCGAAGAGAATTCAAATTTTGGAGCCCAAATTTGAATCCTCTTGAGGCCTATAAATATCCCTCAATTCTCAATAGAGATTACAACTTTTGAGAAGCAATAGATTGAGATAAAAGCCTTAGCAAAGTCTTTAGCAAGTCTTGTTTTCAATTGCTTGAGTGTCCACCTCCTTCTTTCTCGTTGAAACTTTGTAAGAGTGTGAACCACTTGTAAAAAGTTGTAAGAGGGGTATTTATCCTTCCCCTTCAAAGTGATTTGCTAGTGGAAGTTGGGAGCCTCATCGAAGAAGGCTTCGTAAGTGGATGTAGGTCATCTTGACCGAACCACTTTAAAATTGGCGTGTTCACTGGTTTGCATTTATTTATTATGCTTTACCTTACTGCAAATCTTTATAAGTGCTTTACTTCCTCATTACTTTTGCTGCACACATTTACTAACACGCTTTTAAGTTAAGCACTTCCGCATTCGATTTTTATCGTACGAAAAAGTTTCCAAAACTGACGTTTTAATCCGCTGCACTAATTCACCCCCCCCTCTTAGTGCCACTCTGATCCTAACAATTGGTATCAGAGCCCGGTATTTCTCATTTCAGATTTACACCCGAGAGAAATGACTCTTCATGGCTTTCAAGAGGGCTTTTCGGTTGTTCGTCCACCGTTGTTTAACGGATTGGACTACACTTATTGAAATACTCGAATGAGAGTTTTCTTGATTTCTATGAATTTGGATTTATGGAATATTATTGAAAATGGTTTTCAACTTCCCTCTAAACCGATGAACGAATGGTCGGATTTGGAGAAGAAGTATTTTTCTTTAAACGCAAAGGCTATGAATGCCTTATTTTGCGCTTTGGACAAAAATGAGTTCAATCGAATTTCTATGTACGAAATGACTTTTGATATTTAGCAAACACTTGAAATCATGCACGAGGGAACTAGTAGAGTCAAAGACTCGAAAGTTAACATTTCATTGCTTGATTTTGAGCTTTTTCGAATGCAACCAAGCGAGACTATAGGCGACATGTACACCTGTTTCCCTGATATCGTCAATAATCTAAGAGTTCTTGGTAAATCTTTTTCGAATTTTGATCTCGTAAGTAAGATCTTAAGATCCCTTCCAAAAAAGTGGGATCATAAAATAACCGCAATACAAGAGATAAAAAATTTAAATGATTTCCCATTAGAAGAATTAATCGGGTCATTAGTAACCTATGAAATGACACTTTTGGAACATTTTGAACCTGATGAGCACTTGAACCACCTTCCAAAGAATAAGAAGGATTTGGAACTCCGGACAAATGAATACCACTTGAGCGATGACTCAAGTGATGAGGACAATGATGAACTTGAACTTCGAACACTAAATCTTAATAAGTTCATTAAATAAAAATCTAAAATAAACAATGAACTTGAACGGAGGAAAAGGCCAAAGAAGAGGAAGGCAACCAAGGATGAATCAAGAACTTCCAAAGGTGAAACGGCGAATTGGGCTTTGACGGGCTTCGACTACAAGGTAAGTAACTCAACTCTCTTGAATTATTTTGAAATTACTTGAAGTTTTTCATGAGTGCTTAATTTAGATAGTAGGAATAGGAAATAAAATTTTTTTTTCAAAAATTATATCATGTTTTTTCTTTTTAGCATTTTTAAAAAATTAAAAAATTTGATCATGAAAAGTATATTGCTAAGGTTTCATGCATGTTATGTTTTGAAATATTGAATGATGTATGCAACATTAGGGATGATAATTATATGATATGTGATAATGCTTAGGATTAATCCATGCATGTGTATCTTGATGATTTTATGTCATGCATGAGTTTTTGAAGTAAATGTTGATTTGAAACTCTCATTTTAGATAAACATGTTTTTGGTCTAATTATTTTTATGACGAATTAAGATGACATTCTCATGACATATTAAGATGACATAGTGCATGTACATCTATGTATGAATTTATTGATAGTCTTTTGATGATAGATGTGATATCATGATGTGTTTGGTCTTGACGGCTTCATGACGAAACTTATGTTTCAATTTTAAATGATGATACATGTTTTCACAAAAAGACTTGAATACCCTTACATAAAATCAATTGTATGAAATGGAAATGAATTTTCTATCCTATTGAGATTAATGAATTTATTTTACCAATCTTGTGAATCTCATGAAAATAAACATGATGAATATTTTGAAAATAAATGTGTATCATGCATTTGGTCTTAATGATTTCTCTTGAACATAATTTTTGAAATCATACTTGATGATGAATATCAAGATATTAAAAGGATGTTATTATGGAATCATACTTGATGATTTGTTTTATGAAATTTACCTTTTCATCTTAAATGTTGACACTTGTTTTATTAAAGGTAAAGGCATGCTTATAAGAAGCAAATTACATGAATAGAAATTTATAAAAACGAAATGCAATCCTCTATCTTATCGACTTTTCAATAAATCTATGCTTGTCATGTATGAATTTATTGAATGTGATTTTGAGGATGATTTCGGATTTCACAAATGCTTGATTCATACTTATGACATGAGACACATTTTAAATACGAATCGTGTTCAATGCTTCAATCATGTTATATCTCCCTTAATTTATTTTGTTCTCCTAGATTTATTTACCAAAGAGGAGAATCTTCCGAATGAATGAAATGATACAAATGAATCACTTATCGATATGTCTTTTTGAAATATCTTTTTATTGTGATGTTGATAATTTGAGATGCCTGTTGGAATTCATGATATGAGATAATTGAATCCTTGACTTACTCTGGCTTGAAAATAGATGTTTAAAATCTTGCTTGATGAGTTGTTTTATAAGATTTTGCCTTTACATCTTGAACTTTCAATTTGACATATAAGGACTAAGGCATGCTTAGATGAAAATAATCACTTAAAAAATATTTTTCCCATTTGATCGAGATTAATGATTTCATGATATTTTTGTGAATCTCAAAATTGATTTTGATGACTTGATTATGAATTTCAAGTTAACAATTTGATTTGAATTAGTTTTATCCAAATCATAATCTTGATCTTGCAAAATTGGAATCACAAATAATATCTTTTGGTATTCATGACTTGAATTTGATTGAAACATTGCATGCTTAAATTAATCATTGTCCTATGTTTGAAAAATTCTTTAAATGCCTTATGTGATGATTGAAAATTAATTTGCTTTATGATGAATCATGAATCATGACTTGATCTATGATATTGATATATTTTAATCATGATCCTTGGTTGTATAATTCTTTTGCTCTATTAAAAAGATTTGTCAAATGAATCATATCCTTCTTGAATTTTCTTGATATCATTACATGATTTTGTATTATGGCTTGTATAATGATTAAAATTTTTTAGCCATTGATTTCTCTCTTCTTTTCGATAATGATAAAGGGTGAGTTAGTTTACTAGCCTGCATATTTCAAAGGAAGGAAAATTTGCTAGCTCGATCATTTCATTGAAAGAACTTGTTATCATGAACACTACCAATGAATTACAAATCTTGCAATATAAAGAGAAGCAAAGAATTGCTATCTCGAAAGAAGCAAAAAATGTAAAACTTAGAAAACTTGCAATATAATTGCTCTTGCCATGCTTTATATCAAAAATAGATTGATATCCTTAAAAGCATCACATTAAATTTTTTAGTGTATCGCAATGTATCACATGTATCGCAAATTAAAATTTTTGAGACTATTATCATATCATGTTTAACAATTGATGTCTTTCATGACATGATTTCTTTGCATTTTTGTCTTGTATGTATCATGTGATGATTGAAATATTGATTGATGCAAATTCATAGTTTATGTAAAAGTCTAAATCATTGGTTTCTCTCCTTCTTTTCGGTAATGACATAGGGGGAGAAAGATTGCTAGCTAAGGCAAATGCTGGCTAGCTTATACTCTTCCCTTCTTTTCGATAAAAAAAAGGGGAGAAAGCTTTTGCTAGTTAGAACATGCAAAGAAAAGCAAAGTGCAATCTTGCACAAGATGCAAGTGTTGAATTGCCATGATTGAACTTAAGAATCTTGCTATGCTTTTGTGCTTATATGTCGTGATAAAAATCTAGCTTCATGTTACAAAAACTTGCATATCTTTTAAAATAGCTAGAGCTACTTCTCCTTTTGTTGATGACATAGGGGGAAAAGTATATTAACGACTTCATGCATTGAATTGAACTTTTTATCTCTAAACACATAAGAGTTGGGACTTTTCCTTTTTGTTGATGACAAAGGGGGAGAAGTAAGTTGATGACATGCATAATTTGATCATGACATGTTGCTTGGATTTTTGAATCCAAGAGTTTCTATCAATATGGCATATTGATAGGGGGAGTTTGTTTAAACTCCAGGGAGTTAAGGTTAACTCCGGTAGTCATCAATTAGTTGTCATCATCAAAAAGGGGGAGATTGTTGAATCTAATCTTGGATTTTTATGATGAAACTAATTGATTGTGTTTAGATGTTTAACTGCATTTTGAGTGATGCAGGTCTACTCGATCAGGATTAGACAGTTGACGCAGGAGGAATTGACGTTGCGTCGGAGGAGATCACGTTAGGATATTGGACGGCAGAATGCTTCGGACGTCGGGCATCGGGCCAAGGAGAGCGGAATTGCACCAAGGATATCGAGGTTACGGAGGTCAACCGCTAATTGGGCAACAAGCCGCAAGAGAGGATGATGCGCTGAAGAATCGGACGAAGCGCCAACCAATGATGTGCCGGGCAACAGAATGTCAATTCGCGTTGTAATAATTGTCTAGATCGGAGTAGAGTTTTGGCTTGTGTGTGCAAGATTAACTACGATAACGATGAAGACTTAAAGTAAAACAAAGTGCCGGAGTCAAGTGCAAAGGATTCGTCGGGAGTTCGAGAGTTCGACGGAAATCCGAAGGTTCGTCGAGAATGCTGTCGAAACTAGCTGAGAATGAGTAGGGAGCTTGCCGATGGGTTTTCGGAAGCTTGCCGGAAGGTTCGTCGGAAGTTCGCGGAGCTCACCGAGAAAGATCATAGCTTGCCGAAGAAGCTCGTCGAAACTCGCCAAGATCAAATCGTGAAGTCTCGGAGCTTACCGGGAGTCCGTAGAATGGTTTCCGAGAGTTTATCGGAAGACCGTCGGAAGTTCGCCGGAAGCTCGCCGGAAGAAATCTTGACTTACAGACTTTGTAATAGCTTAGGAAATGTCTTTAAATTCGTAGTTAGCATGTTAATTAGGGTTAGGATTAGGTTGCATACCCAAGAAATGTTGATTTGACAAATTGAATGAATTGAAAATGAATGATGAATTTTCTCTTGATTATTACTTGTGATATTTTTTATGAATCATTATCTTGATTTCTCGATATTTGATATATGAAATTTTATAATGAATCAAGATTTTTCTTTAATCAATCTCCTAAGATTTTCTTTTGATTATTTATGAGGAGGTTCTTCAAAAAGAAATCATGCCTTTTGGTATACACATATTCTAATCCTTCATGATATGATTTTTATGCAATTGCTTGTGTTCATGAAAATATTCATCTCATCATCCAATTAATTCTTCTTGATATTCCTAATATGATGAAATGAAATTATGCATGAAATACAAATGAGAAGTTAATTATCATGCATGATAGGATGTGATGAACTTTGACATTTAGATACCATCATTTGAAAAGCTATGATCATGTTGCCAAAATAATGTATCATGAATGCTTGAATATCATGTATAATATGCTCATAATGATGATTGATTTATTTGTATCATGCATGAAAAATGAAAGGTATAGTTTTGAAATTGTGCAATTTGAAAATATGATGATGAATCTTGTGATTTACGTATTATTGATTTTTATCAAAATGAAAGTGCCTTATTGATCTTTATTGTAATAAATCTTACACTTTCAATTTTAAATGATGATACATGTTTTCACAAAAGACTTGAATACCCTCACATGAAATCAATTGTATGAAATGGAGATGAATTTATTGAATGTGACTTTGAGGATGATTTCGGATTTCACAAATGCTTGATTCATACTTATGACATGAGACACATTTTAAATATGAATCATGTTCAATGCTTCAATCATTTTATATCTTTTTGAAATATCTTTTTAATGTGATGTTGATAATTTGAGATGCCTATTGGAATTCATGACATGAGATAATTGAATCCTTGACTTACTCTTTATATGGCTTGAGAATAGATGGTTAAAATCTTGCTTGATGAGTTGTTTTATAAGATTTTGCCTTTATGTCTTGAACTTTCATGCTTATCTTGATTTGGCATATAAAGACTAAGGCATGCTTAGATGAAAAAGAATTTCTTAAAAAATACTTTTCCCATCTGATCGAGATTAATGATTTCATGATATTTTGTGAATCTCGAGATTGATTTTGATGACTTGATTATGAGTTTCAAGTTAACAATTTGATTTGAATAAGTTTTATCTAAATCATTATCTTGATCTTGCAAAATTGGAATCACAAATAATATCTTTTGGTATTCATGAATTGATACTCACAATATGAAAGTATTGGTATTCATGACTTGAATTTGATTGAAATATTGCATGCTTAAATTAATCATTCTCCTATGTTTCAAAAATTCTTTAAATGCCTTATGTGATGATTGAAAATTAATTTGCTTTATGATAAATCTATGTATACCATTTTGAATATCTTGAAAGTAATGTTGAGATTTTGATGAATTTGATGATTTGGTATTATGCATGCAATACTTTAACGTATGATAATGATGCACAAATAAGATTGATACTTACCTTTGTCATAATTGATGTAAAGGGTCTTCCCTTCTTTTTGACAATGACAAAGGGGGAGATAGCTAATTTGTACAAGTCAAGAAGATGCAAAAACTTGATTGCTAGCTTGCCTATCTTAAGTAGCAAAGATTGCTAACTTGCTTATTTCAAGAAGCAAAAGTTGTCTTCTTGAACATCACTATCTTGCCTATCTCAATAAGCAAAACATGCTAACATGCACATCTAGCAAACTTGTATATTTTAAGAAGCAAGGGTTGCTTTCTTGAACATCTCAAAACTGCTAGCTTGCATGTTCTAAAAATATTATAAAATTTGCTAGCTTGTATGTTATAGAAATTGCTATCATACTACCTTGCATATCTATGATGATAGCAAAATTGCATAACGATAAAACTAGGAGATTATGTTAATTATGCAATGTGTTGAACTTGGATATTTCAAAAACTTGTAAATTGCAATAGGAAGCAAGAATCATGGGCTTACATAAGAAAGCTATCTTGCATTTGCTTTCGAAATTTTTGCTAGCTTGTATGTAGCAAAACTTGCATATCGTAAAAATTACTAGCTTGTAGTCTAAAGAGAAGCAAACAGTTGCTATCTCAAGAAAAGCAAACATGCTAAACTTGCACATCTTTAATTGCTAAATTGCATGATGATAAAATTGGATACTATGTTTATTATGCAATGATTAGAACTCATATCTCTAAACACATAAGAGTTGGGACTTCTCCTTTTTGTTGATGACATACGGGGAGAAGTATATTGATGACTTCATGCATTGAATTGAATATTTTATATATTTGCATGATGGTTTAAATGTTTTTCATAACATGTGATGAATGTTGCTTGGATTTGGGATAATCCAAGTGTTCTATCAATGGCATATTGATAGGGGGAGTTTGTTTAAACTCCGGGGAGTTAAGGTTAACTCCGGTAGTCATCAATTAGTTGTCATCATCAAAAAGGGAGAGATTGTTGAATCTCGGATTTTGATGATGAAACTAATTGATTGTGTTTAGATGTTTAACTGCATTTTGAGTGGTGCAGGTCTACTCGATCAAGATTAGATAGTTGACACAGGAGGAATTGACGTTGCGCCGGAGGAGATCACGTTAGGATATTGGACGGTAGAATGCTTCGGACGTTGGGCATCGAGCCAAGGAGAGCGGAATTGCACCAAGGATATTGGGGTTGTGGAGGTCAATCGTCGATTGGGCAACAACTCGCAAGAGTGGACGATGTACTGAAGAATCGGACGAAGCGCCAACCAATGACGTGTCGGGCAATAGAATGTCAATTCGCGTTGTAACAATTGTCTAGATCGGAGTAGAGTTTTGGCTTGTGTATGCAGGATTAACTACGATAACGATGAAGACATAAAGCGAAACAAAGTGCCGGAGTCAAGCGCGAAGGATTCGTTGGGAGTTCGAGAGTCTGACGGAAGTCTGAAGGTTCGTCGGGAATGCTACCGGAACTAGCCGAGAATGAGTAGGGAGCTTGCCGAAGGGTTTTCAAAAGCTCGTCAGAATGTACGTCGGAAGTTCGCGGAGCTCACCGAGAAAGATCATAGCTTGCCAAAGAAGCTCATCGGAACTCGCCAAGATCAAATCGTGAAGTCTAGGAGCTTGCCGGGAGTCCGCAGAATGGTTTCCGAGAGTTTCTCGGAAGATCGTCGAAAGTTCGTCGAAAGAAGTCTTGACTTGTGGACTTTGTAATAGCTTAGGAAATGTCTTTAAATTCGTAGTTAGCATGTTAATTAGGGTTAGGATTAGGTGTTAATCTTATAACCCAAGTAGGGGCCAATTGGGCCCGAGTTCGGGTTGGTTTGGGCCAAGTTTGGAGCCCAACTAGTGAGCTGAAATAGCCAGGCGGTGGCATCACCGGTCTGGGCAGTGGCACCGCCCAGCACCCGAGAGCTAGGCGGTGGCACTGCTGGACTGGGCGGTGGCACCGTCCAGTACACTGTCAGTGTCACAACTGACAGGCGGTGGCACCGCTAGCTTCGGGAACCGAAGAGAATTCAAATTTTGGAGCCCAAATTTGAATCCTCTTGAGGCCTATAAATACCCCTCTATTCTCAGCTGAGATAACAACTTTCGAGGAGCAATAGATTGAGATAAAAGCCTTAGCAAAGTCTTTAGCAAGTCTTGTTTTCAATTGCTTGAGTGTTCACCTCCTTCTTTCTCATTGAAACTTTGTAAGAGTGTGAACCACTTGTAAAAAGTTGTAAGAGGGGTATTTGTCCTTCCCCTTCAAAGTGATAGTATCACCCAATAATGGTGGTGATATTACCATTACCTCAAAAACTTAGGAAGAGACACTTTTTCGCTCTGTTTTTGAAGCAATTTGAGACTTATAAATATCATAATCTTTTCTACTTCACAAAGCATAAAAAGTGAACAAAAACTTATGATCTAAGTGAGAAAATGCTGTTGTAATCCTTTGAGAGTTCCCCTCTTCTTGTTTTAAGTTTAGATTTCTATTTAATGGAGAAGTGAGTCACTTGTAAAGGTTTTCTCATAAACATGTGAAAAGGAGAAAGAGTGGTAAGAGAGTCGTTAGTCTTTACCCATCGAAAGAAGACCTTTAGTGAACATCGGTGACCTCGATGGAGGAGAAATTGAGAGTAGACGTAGTCTATAACAACCGAACCACTATAAATCTAGTATGCTCTCTTGTCATTATTTATCTTTATTGCTTACTAATTTTGTTGCTTACTCCACCTTGTACCTATTTGAAGTAAAATACACTCAATATTGGTTTTCATCGAATGAGTTTTTTTGAAATCGATGAAAATTTTCATGAAGCACAAATTCACTCCCCCCACCCCCCCCCCCCCCCCCCCCCTTTCCAACCCCTTGCTCACTAGGTGTCGGGCGCAAAGGCAAGTTCCTGTCAAGTTAACATGTGAACTTATGAAGATTGTTTAATGCCCGACAATATATCGAAGCCTCATCTAGCCCTGTGTCACTCAAGGGGTTCCAAGGTGCTAAGATGGCTGACGTTTTGCATACCGTTGCAGTTTGCCAAAAACAAGCCATCATATGAAAACAGAACCATTTTGGGGCAATTTGGTCTAGCGTGGCGAGCGGTTGCACTGTAGTGCTACACACTATCGTTGCATATATTTTTCAAGCAAAAATACACAAAACTAAGGCAAAACATGCTACTATGTCTCTGTACAAGTATGCAAACGCAATGAACGGTTCGTTGAACAAAGTTGCTGCGGGTGCGCAACGACCGTTCGTGACAAGTTGTCAGTCTAGCAGACGATAGTATCACCCAATAATGACGGTAATATTGCCATTACCTCAAAAACTTAGGAAGAGACACTTTTTTGCTCTGTTTTTGAAGCAATTTGAGACTTATAAATATCATAATCTTTTCTACTTCACAAAGCATGAAAAGTGAACAAAATCTTATGATCTAAGTGAGAAAATGCTGTTGTAATCCTTTGAGAGTTCCCCTCTTCTTGTTTTAAGTTTAGATTTATATTTAATGGAGAAGTGAGCGACTTGTAAATGTTTTCTCATAAAATGTGAAAAGGAGAAAGAGCGGTAAGAGAGTCGTTAGTCTTCACCCATTGAAAGAAAACCTTTAGTGAACATCGGTGACCTCGATGGAGGAGAAATCGAGAGTAGACATAGTCTACGACGACCGAACTACTATAAATCTAATGTGCTCTCTTTTCATTATTTATCTTTATTGCTTACTAATTTTGTTGCTTATTCCACCTTGTACCTATTTGAAGTAAAATACACTGAATATTGGTTTTCATCGAATAAGATTTTTCAAAATCGATGAAAATTTTCTTCCCCCCCCTTCCTTCTTACTATTGATTTCGATCGTCTACCTGTATCTCTTTTCCTAAATATGTTTGCATGGTTAATAGGGAGTAT
Source organism: Musa balbisiana (assembly GCA_004837865.1). Taxonomy (NCBI): domain Eukaryota; kingdom Viridiplantae; phylum Streptophyta; class Magnoliopsida; order Zingiberales; family Musaceae; genus Musa; species Musa balbisiana. The sequence continues at coordinate 21,648,385 of CM017194.1, read as the reverse complement.
TTGAGTTTAGGGGTATCCATCAAAAAGATTCTCTTTCTCCTTATATATGACTGTTGCTTAACTTTCTCTCATTTATGATTAATGAATCTTGTGATACTACTATGCTATCCCCTTTTTCATTTAAGCACAAGGTTAAATGACTCACTTGATGTATGCCGATAACATCTGCCTATATTTTGGAGCAAACAAAAAATTGTATGATTCAATTAGGAGAATCTTTGATCTTTATGAATAACATATCAATTAGATGATCAATCATTCTAAATCTAATAATTTTTTTCCTCATTCTACTGATCGTCAAGTTAAACAAAATATTTATAACTTTCTTTTATCTTTCCGAAGGAAAATTATGCTTTTAAGTACTTGGGTACTTGGATATCGTCGCGTTGATTACCTCCTATGACTTTTGATTTTCGCATCACCTCAATTCAAAGAAAGCTTGGTGGTTGGCAATCCAATCATTTATCTCAAGCAGACAGGGTTACACTAATCAAATCTCTTCTTTTGGCTTGCCTGGTTCAGAATTTATCTGTCACTTATTCAAAATATTGAAAGGATATCTAGATATTTTCTTTGGCAAAAAAACATTAATGCTAGAGGATTACATCTTGTGTCTTGCAGTCAGGTCGCAGCCCCTAAGCACATTGGGGGCTTTGGTATTTCTAATCTCAATTTATCTAAATTGGACTTACAAACCAAAAGAATCATGTCCTACCTATCTAGAACTGACAGCATCCAAGTTTCGAGTAGTTGAGACAAAGTAGGACGATTCTGATCCTTGGAACATTACTGTTCAGCATAGTATGTGTTGGCCTTAGCATTTGTTTTTGAAAGTTTTAGATGAACTGATTGGTGATGCGTCCTCTATTGATGTTTGGAACGACAACTGGTTGTTTGGTACTCGTATGAATTTTAAACCGACATTTGTGAATATGAATGCTCTTCATTCTGTTACTTATATTTTTTTGATTTAATTTGCAATTGATCTTGGAAGTATAATTTCCTGTGTACTGTGTACTCTATTTGGAGATATTGCTACTCGTACACCATTTCGTTGATAGATCTGCGGCCTAATCCCTATAAGGATAGATGGGTTTGGAAGCCTATTCATAGAGGGCAACCAACCTCTAGTGGTGCTTATATGTTCCTTGCCCAATAGCATGCGCCCCCATTTATTTCTGATGTCAAATGGTCTACTTTATGAAAATTCTTTTGTACTCCTCGAGTTCCTTATTTTTGTTGGAAGTTATTTTGCTAAAATCTACGCTTGCCTATGAGTATTATATTTATTACACAGTTTGATATTGTTGAGGAGAAGCATTGTTTTTTCTGTGATCACTAGTCTCATAGTGTTGATGAGCATACATTTTCACATTGCAATTTTCCCAAATATTTTTTTTTAATTATTACTTAACAGAAAGCTTCAAATTTCATTTTAGTTTTCTGAATTTTGGCATGCTGATAAGTGGAGGATCATAGAGGGTAAGGATTTGGATGCTAGGACTTAATCATGTTTGCTTTCTGATTGGTTTGGAAGGCAAAATATGATGTTGCCTTCCTTCAATGACAGTAAGGGCTCTCCTTTCTTCATTTTTTTGTAAGATGGTTGTCTAGATTAGTTATCATTTCGATGAATATGAGGGATCGTAGTTAAGAATCCTCCAAGTAGTTGGGCAAAACTAAATTCGGATGGATCCCTTCATGAGGGGTGCAATCTTTTTATTCGAATTGATGTTGGGTTATGTTTACAGGCAAGAGGTCAAACTTGCAATGGATGCGATACTCACTAGCTCGCTGTCAAAACGGGTCTTTGGCAGGCAGTACTTCTCAAGCTGGCGGTCCAAAATCTAAATCGTATTAGATCATTTTCAAGTTATTGACATTTTGCTCCCAAGAAAAAATAGAGTCGCCTTTAGCAACTTGTAAATCTTGTTAGATGTATCTTTCAGCTCCTTATATTTTTGTGGATATACAGTTCCCATATTTTTCGTGAGGGAAATCAATATGCAGATTGATTGGCAAAATATGTTTACTCGATCACATTTCTTTGTGAAAGGATCAGGCTTCCATATCCATTCTGATTTTTTTAAGTGCTGATCTTTCAAGCATTAGTTGTATCAGACTTATTTTTTAATAGCAGCTTCGCTTCTGAGTTTTTTGTTTTAAAGATTTACTTGTTTGGATTCCTCGGCATATTAATATCAAGTAATGGATTAATGATCCTAAAATATAAGATCTTATTTTATTGACTCCACATTCGTCCTAGATAAAGCAATTATCCTAGTTGAAAGGATATTGAGGGAACCTTCATAAAAAAAAAAAATTTAAAAAAAAAAGAGTACTAGAAAATCTATAAAGAAACTTCATAAAAAAGAAAGATTAAATTTCTATGTAGGTTTTTTTATGTCTCCTTAATATTGAGAGAAGAGAGTGAGTACTAGAAAAATATCTAAGAATCTTCATAACAAAAAAAAGAGAGACTAAATTTATATGTAGGTTTCTAATGACTCCTTATGTTCACAATTCCTAATATGAGACTTAAAAAATATTTCTCATAATTTAAGATAGCAGATCTTTTGATGAAATTATAATGACATATAAATTATACTCATGTAATTCTGCCTATTAAAAAAAAAATTCAAATATATCAATCCAACACATCCTAAACTACAACGTAATTAATCAATATCATGACTTAATCATTATTTTGGACCTTAACTAATGGGTATGGGATGAATTTATCATTCATGTCTAATCACTATGGCGTGTCATGAGTTCACAAGCGATTATCCAGTTTCGAGTGATATGAGATATCATTAATGAATATATATATATTTTGCTGCGTGCTTACGAAGCCTTCAAAGTTTCATGCTTACCGATGCAAGTTTGGTGCTGCTCAACTCTCTCAATCATCGTGCAAATAATGGTTGTAGGAAACGTCTGCCCATTGCCTTCTTTGATGGAGATAGTTGGACATGACAATTCCTACTTGGAATAATCTTAGATCAACAAAACCCTTTGATAAAGATGAATGAAGATGCCAATGTTGGGAAAGGAAGTGATGCTTCTTCACTTGGATCTAATATTACATGGATGCAATTTCTGTATCAACACCACCTGGAAAAACCATACATAGATGGATCATTGTCGATGGTGGATTTTAACAAGCTCATAAAGCAAGCAATCAGGTTGTGACTGCAGCATGCACACATCTCTTTCGCTTTATTGTTTCCCTTTTCAGAACTTATCACAGAGATCATCATCATCATCATCATCACTTTTGTTAAAGTGTCATGGTCTGCTCGTCATGTATAATAATGCTGCAAGGAATCTCCATATGTTTAGCACACGGCACCCAATCTTGGATGAACAACGCAGAGATGATGGTCCCTGATGATGACCACCGTTGTGGGGTGAGGTGAGGTGAGGTGAGGAGAGGGAAGAAGAAGAAGAAGAAGAAGAAGAAGAAGAAGAAGAAGGGGAAGAGAGATTAGAACTCCCCCACACGGCCATTCTTTTATTGTTGGGGAAGTGAGGCCCCTTTGCTTCCCCTTTAATGATCCATTTCTCTGCTTTTCCGTATCACATTGTTGTGGTTGGGTGTCAGGTCACAGCTTTAACCGAGTTGACGACTCTTTCCCCCCCATCGCTGCAAGCAGATTGAGAGAGAAAAGTGGGTGCAACTTTCTTCTCACCCAACACCAGCTTTTGGCTGGGAAGAAGATGACTACCTCCTTTTTCCCTTGACATGCTTTCCTTCTCTCGTGCGGCCCCCGTCCTCGCACCCCAACAAACGCTCACTTTTGCCCTCCCATGCTCGCTACTCCATGGTTGGCTCATTGTTGCGAGGCCAACCAAGGTCATCTGCATCCCCGAGAAAAAGAGCATACAGCTAGCGATGGCTTGAACCACCTTTGTACGTGCTTTGTATCTGGCGACAAGAGACAAGGGTAAAGATTTGATGAGAAAGACGAGGAGAACAGATCACAGCATGATCATTAGTCAAAACGACAAGATATATGGATTCTCCTAGCGCTAATGGTGACTTCTTCTTCTTCTTCTTCTTCTTCTTCTTCTTCTGTTTTATGGCCTTACGATGATGTTTGGAACATCGTGTATCCACCAAATCAAAGCTTAGAAAAGGCTAACCGTGGTGATCTATGACCAGATTCGATCGCCTCGATCTGGTCCAGCGTTCAAGTAGCGCAGGCGATTTGTGCGTCGCTGCTGCTTCTCTGTAGCATCAGATCAGTAGAATTCAGCCGTCTCCAGGAAAATGAAGAATAGAGATTTATTATATTACTTTGAAATTTTATTTAGTGATATACATAATATTTATGAATCATATCCGAACTGTAGATGATTATGATGCAAGTTTGTTCTCTCTTCTTTTCACTTTTCACATAGAGAATCGTCTAACTCGGATATTGGACGAAGTGATTTTTCATTGTTTCAACAACTGTGTGCCTCTTCAAAATAAATTCATGCCGTCGGACGATTCTCGAAGTACGATAAGATTAAATTTCGAACGATCGACTATTTGTAATATGTTTTTGTGTGACTGTTACACGCGAGAGAAGGACTACAACATTTACAAGAGCAGCACCAAATCGTGCTAGTTTGGTAGGCTCAAAGTTAATTATGCGGCCAAAGTCCTTTTGAGGATGGATGGGTTGGTCTCACGCCTAATCCACTCCTTACCACACCACAACTCTCCTTGGCGGTACAGACTCCAGTGAGAGATCATGTGCATGTCATCAAATCCATTTGGTTGGAGGAGCTGTTTACCTGCCTGTCGGCTCCGATCAGAATAAATACTCGCTACCGTTCACTGGTATTCCATCAGATTCTTCCTTTTATGTTATGTCTCAGTCCAAAGCCAAATACCGGTAGCGAGGTATTTAGCAGGGATGGGTCTTTAATACATTGCCCCCACCATAATAAGGCACATGAACAACAAGTCACTAAGCCCCGCATTATTGTAACGCCCAGTCTTCCATATCTAATACGCCACGAGTAAAAAAGGCGAATCCAAGCAGAGAGATATGCCACACAATAATACTGGTAGAAAGGCAATACCAATGCCAAAGTAACAACCCCCCTTCCCCCCAACCCCCCCCTCCCCACCCCGCCCCCTTCCCAAGCACTGCTCTCAGCTCCCTTTGCCTCCCCCAACCCCTCCCTTGTACTCCTCGTCGTCGTCGTCGTCGTTGTCGTCGTCAGCATCCATACCTCATACACATAGGCTTACTGATGGAGGACTCCGGCCGAGGAGGCCACCCGCTCCGGCCGTTAACCTGTCGCTGAGAGAAATGCGCGTCACCTTTCTTGGCGATATCTAGTTCTGATTAGAGAGGCTGTTGGTTGGTTGGAGGTGGCAGGGATGGCGACGGCGAACGCCTTGACGACGACGTCGGCGTCAACGACAACGATAGAGGCGCAAGCGGGAGGGGCGGGGTCAGAGGATGTGGCGGCGAAGGCGGTGAACAAGAGGTACGATGCGCTGATGACGGTGAGGAGCAAGGCGATCAAGGGGAAGGGAGCGTGGTATTGGGCGCACCTGGAGCCCGAATTGGTGCAGAGCTCCGATACGGGACTCCCCAAGGCCGTCAAGCTTCGGTGCTCCCTCTGTGACACCGTCTTCTCTGCATCCAACCCCTCCCGCACCGCTTCCGAGCACCTCAAGCGCGGTACCTGCCCCAATTTTTCCTCGTCCCCCTCCGCTGCTGCGCCGCCCTCCTCCGTCGTCCAGACTTCACCGTCGCCGAAGCCCATCTCCTCCATCCCCCCTTGCTCCTCCTCCCCCTCCCCGCTCCGTAACCACCACCAGCCGAACAGCCGGAAACGCTCCTCATCCTCTGTCGCCGTCGTGAGCCCTTCGCCGGCCCCATTCCACGCCCTCCACCTCGCCATCGTCGATCCTTCCCGCTTCTCCTCGTCGCCGACTACCCCTGCCGCAGCCGGCAGCGAAATCGACTACTCCAGCCCGCCCCCGTTGCCGCTTCCCCCGCCTCAGTCTCAGCTCGTCCTCTCCGGCGGGAAGGACGACCTCGATGCGCTCGCCATGCTGGAGGACAGCGTCAAGAAGCTCAAGAGCCCCAAGGCCTCCCCTGGTGTGGCCCTCTCCAAATCCCAGGTCGACTCCGCCATCTCCCTCCTCACCGATTGGTTCCACGACTCCGCCGGCGTCGGCGCCGTCTCCCTGTCCTCCATCGAGCACCCCAAGTTCCGAGCCTTCCTCGGCCAGGTCGGCCTCCCGCCCATCTCCCCCCGTGACCTCGTCGGCCATCGTCTAGACGCCCGTTATGAGGAGGCCCGCGCCGACGCCGATGCTCGCATCCACGACGCGCTCTTCTTCCAGCTGGCCTCCGACGGCTGGAAGCCCCTCAACTCGGACGGCGACTCCATCATGAACGCCACCGTGAACCTCCCCAATGGAACCACCGTCTTCCGCAGGTCCGTGCTCACCCACGGCCGAGCCCCGTCCAAGTACGCCGAGGAGGTGCTGTGGGACACCGTTGCTGAGATCACCGGCAATGCCGCCGTGCAGCGGTGCGCCGGAATCGTGGCGGACAAGTTCAAGTCCACGGCCCTTCGCGACCTGGAGAAGCAGAACCACTGGATGGTGAACCTCTCCTGCCAGCTCCAGGGCTTCCGCAGCCTCGTCAAGGACTTCGCTCGTGAGCTCCCGCTCTTCCATGCCGTGGCAACCAACTGCTACAAGCTCGCCAGCTACTTCAACACCCACTCTGAGGTCAGAAGCATCTTCCACGGGTATCAGCTCCAAGAGCTGGACCACGCTGGCCTCCTCCGAGTGCCTCCCTCGGACCGTTCACTCGACGGAGGCGGCAATCACCTGTCCGCCTTCATGATGATGGAAGACATCTTGACCTCCGCTCGGGCCGTGCAGTCGGTGATCCTTCACGAGTCCTACAAGCTGATCTGCCTTACTGATCCTACCGCGAGAGAGTTGGCTGACGTGATCGGCGACATGGATTTCTGGAACAAATTGGGCGCAGCTCACTCGCTCGTCAAGCTGATCCAAGACATGGTTGGGGAGATGGAGACCGAGAGGCCACTCGTCGGCCAATGCCTACCGCTGTGGGAGGAGCTGCGGTCCAAGGTGAAGGGGTGGTGCGGTAGGTACTGCGTCGAGGAAGGGCCCGTGGAGAAGGTGATGGAGAAAAGGTTCAAGAAGAACTACCACCCGGCTTGGTCGGCGGCGTTCATACTGGATCCACTGTACCTGATGAAGGACGTGAGCGGGAAGTACCTTCCGCCGTTCAAGTGCTTGACGCCGGACCAGGAGAAGGACGTCGACAAGCTGATCACCAGGCTGGTTTCTCGCGAAGAAGCCCACATCGCGCTGATGGAGCTGATGAAGTGGAGGGCGGAGGGGTTGGACCCGCTGTACGCGCAGGCCGTGCAGGTGAAGCAGCAGGACCCGGTGACAGGGAAGTACAGGATCGCCAACCCGCAGAGCAGCCGGCTGGTGTGGGAGACGTGCTTGAGCGAGCTCAAGTCGCTGGGGAAGGTGGCCGTCAGGCTCATCTTCCTCCACGCCACCACTTGCGGGTTCAAGCACAGTCCCCGGCTGACGCGGTGGGTGAGGCGCGTACATGGGCGCTCCGGAGCCAGCATGGAGCGAGTGCACAAGCTGGTGTTCGTGGCGGCCAATGCGAAGCTGGAAAGGGCAGATTTTTCGAACCAGGAAGACAAGGATATCACGTTGTTGTTATTGGATGAGGAGGAGGACGACGTTCCGAATGAACACAACGTTGTCGTCGAACGCTCATCAGTGTAATATTCCATTCCATTTCTTTTTCTATTTCGGCGTCTCTTGTAGGATTGGATTTGTAGAATTTTTCGGATTTTTTTTCCTATATATTTGTCACTTTGATCGTGTTGCTTTCTCGGATCGTTTGGTATTCTGTGGTGGGTGGGAAGTGGGCATTAGGGATTAGGGATCTACTAAACAAGCTAACGCTTCCCTCGGTTTCCGAATCGGATTCCGATTCGATTTGAATCCTATAAAAAAAAATTGAAATGGCAAAAAATAATAATAATAATATCTTATTTATATAATTTTTTTAGAGTGATAAATTAATCATTTATTCCTCAAGACATCAACCATACCGTTAGGACTCAAATGATTGATTAACCTTTCGAAATTTATAATTATTTGGCTTAGAACCAACAAACCATTGGATCCATACCGTTCTAGTTTTAGTATGGTCAGATCCCAATTCCAATCCGATTTAATATTTAGTTGTAAAATACACTATTATTTTTTTTTGTGTGTGGTTTAAAATTTAAAAAACATATATGAACAATATAAGAGAATTTTATCTTTACCCATTTGTCATGCGTCAAATCTTTAATAATAATATTTAAAATTAGCACTAACGAGTCGTATTGAAGATTAGAATTAAGCTCGGATTAGTCCAAAAATAAGTTTATTCAATAGAATTCATGAGTTGTCATCCACATAAATAGTTTCAATTATCAAATCGATTACTGTAAATTGAACATAACATATATGGATTCTTAACTTAAAACTCAAATTTAAGAGTTAGACAACCTCAAGTTAAAATATGAGTATGAAAACCAAATAATAATATTGTGTTCTCTATTTTTTTTAAATTTTTATCATTAATTTTTTGAATTATTATTTTGATTTCAAGCACTTCTCTTCTCCTAACGTTGATGATGACTAACAAAGTAGTTGATTAGTCTTTACCTAGTTCAAGTCCAGCTTGCATGCATCTTATTTTTGGCTATTAGATACTCCTAATATATCGAGGCATTGATATTCTTTCACCTTTATGAAGATCAATTGGCAAAGGTCTCAATGAGATTCTTTCGATGTTAATTAGTAAGCTTGATATGAATAGGGAATACTAAGGAAAGAAAGATTATTTTCAACTATTATGCTGGGATAGTATTTTTATAGGTAGGATTCTCCTACTCAATCGCCATTAGGGAGATCTCATTCAACATAGCATGTTCATTTTGTTATGTTTTCATCTTTATCAAATATGTGATAGCCATATGCCATATGTTGTTCTCCCTATCATAATAAAAGAAACGAAGATAATTATGTATTCAAATAGGATTTTGTTTGATAAAAATAATTTTATTTTTTTTGGTAAAGAAGTATGAATGATTCATTTAATTTACTTGTAAGGAGTTGACTTGATTAACAAGTCCTCGATCAGAAAGCATCAGCATATAATAGGCTAAGAAATACTAAGGAAAGATAGACTGGCCTCGACCAAATTATCAAGCTTGATATAAATTAAATATACTAAGAAAATATAGAGTGACCTCCCTCCACCAGATAGTGTTTCCATAACCGAGACTCCCCTGCTCACTTATGACTAAAGAATCTCAGTCAACATAGTAAATTTATTTTGTTATGTTTATATTTTTATCGAGTATGTGATGACCATTTGTCTAACTATAAAATAGAGCGCATGTTCTCACTATAAATATATAAAAAAAGATAATTATATATTCGATAAGGATTTCGTTTGATATAAAATAATCTCACTTTACGTTAAAGAAGCATAAACGATTCATTTACTTTAGTTGCAAGGAGTTGACTTGCTTAACAAGTCCTCGATCAGAAAGCATCAGCATATAAAGTTAACATTAATTAGTCACAGTCTAATCAATGTTGATCCGTCGATGGGCCAGTAATAAGTCCACCTCAATATTTGAGTCTTGACCTTACTTACTATCGATGATACCATTGACTTCCATATGGCTAATCAAAATGGGTGGGAAATTGATGTTCACTAACCAACCATTGTATTTAAGTAGCGGATTTAGTCATATAAAACATAAAACATGATCTTTTTCATTTCTCCCAACACATTTAATATTTATCCTTAGTTGATAGATAATGACAAGATTACTTCTTTGCAATATAGGATATCCGAGTTCAAGTTATAGAAATAATCTCTCTCTCTCTCTCTAATTTAAATATATATATATATATATATATAATTTTATATTAATGATATACGAGGTATGTTCTCCTTCGTCATGGGCGAAGAATTATCATCAAATATAATGGCAATTGGGTTCGTGCAGCGGACACTTTATACACCTCTTTTATCTGTTGCCATTGGAAAGAAGGTAAATTAATGAGTGGGAATGGGCATTTGATACTGAATCCGAGACTTGAGTCACCAAGATATGCCGCATTGCTCCTACAGATCACTTGTCATAAGGAGGCCATAATGCCTGTAAGCTTCAGCATTTCTGCTCGGCTGCTGCCTGTCATCAGTCGCTGTCTTCATCAACTAACGTCCGGGAATACCTCCCACCGACGATGTTAATGCAGCTTCTCGAAAGCTCTCAACGTCATGACGAAGGATTCCTCCTCTCAATATCCTCGTTATTCTCGTCGTCATGTATAGTTGAAACAAGTATGGGAACAAACTGGAAATCGATGCATGTGATGAAAGTTCAGTACGACCAAGTGTGGTGGAGGATCACTTTGTGGTTCGTCTGAAACACCTAAATCCATGAGTTTCAAGATGTGGATGGATATGGAAGTGTCAAATTGTTTCTTTCTTTTGACTATACCTTTGATCTGTTTTTAGCGGATGACAAAAGCCTAGGAGATCTTTGAGGCCTTCATGGGTGGATCTTGTTCTTGTCCTTGGATCTCTGTCTCTTTCCTCCTCACTGTTATCATGGCTGAAACCATCTCTCTTTCTCTCTGGTGAAAGGTGATCGATTCGATTCGATTCTTGTGGCTCTCATACCTTATAATGGAAATGAAGATCCAGCCAAAACGAGACCAAAAGGTGGATGAGCCCCATCATCATCCACCACTGGAGGAAGTGGAAGTAGATTTGGATTTGGATGTGAAGGGGTAACAAAGCGGGCGGTCTTCACCACATCGCAGGAAACAATGATACGATTTCAGTGCATGGGTGGCAATGATTTGGTACCAACACAGACGTGGTGGGAATGATGAGTCTGGGAATTACGAGAACGCCCCACCGCGCGCGCGCCCTCGGTGTCGCGTCGGCAAGGGAGCCGAGGATTGGCGACCGCTCACCAACTCGATCTACTCTACTCTCCTTTTGTTGGTGTCACAGTATCACGTCGATGTTGCTCATCCAAAGCAGCACCTGCAGCAGCAGTACCGGGAGGGAGAAGATGTGGTGTGAGATGATGATGAGGAGGAGGGTGGTGGGACGACGAGAATCTCAACGGCTCCTAGTGCCCCTCGTTGTTTTTGCCTTTGTCCTTTACCTTTTCCTCTTGCTGTGCTTGTGACGCAGTGTTGTTGTGACATGACGAAGATGATGATGATGTGGGTTGAGGGGGTGCATTGCATGAACGGCAATTTATGTGGAGGGATGATAAAAGGATAAATTCAGCATTTATAATCTATATAATGAAGATTGAGGATTCGAAATATTTTTAATATTTTAAGTATTATTTATATACTAAATCCATCTACCAAAGATTGAGAATTTGACCCACTTATCAAAGTTTGACAGTTCGAGGTATATTTTCAATTAAGATGTATTTCATCAATATCATTAAGTTCTAAATATCGAGGAATTTACGTATTTGTGCAGGTCAACACGGTCTTAGTATCTCCTATGCCTCGAGAGTCAAAATTTCACCTAAACTATGAATCACGGTCAATTAAGCAATATAAAAGCGCGCTTCCCGTCTTCCTAATCTACCACATAAAACGGGATCTCATCGAGATCTAAGTTGGAATGTGCTGCTGCTTTCACATCAGTCGGTGGAAACTGACCATTTAGGTGAATCACAGCACGGTCGTGTCCTGCGTGACTCCACAAGGACATGGCCAACTGTGCCCCAATTCACTGGCTTCACCCGAATCAGCGGTCGAAATCCACGGTGCAGGTACTCACCATCAATACGCTAATTCAAACGGCTCGAGCTGTGCAATCTCATGGGAAATGACAACTGACTTCCTCTAATTGCAGTAAGCGGATGATGTTTTGACCGACCTATGTTGGCGAGTGCGGATCCGTGATCTTGCAGCGTCGTCAGGCCTCAGTGACTGCAGCGCCTGAAATGGAACTATGGATATATCGACCACTCTCGCGACCGTTTCTTTCTGCGTCAGCCAAGTTGGTACCTGCGGCCTACGAGCCTCGTTCGGGTGGGCCCGGTCCACCGCGCCGACACCAATCCCCTCCGGATAGTCGCGTGGGTCCGCGTACACCGGGAGGTGGGGGCCACCTCGTCCTATGAACCGGGGAGCGGTCGAGACTCGCGGGGCTCACCGACCGAGCCGTACGGAAGGCACAGCGGGAGGGCGTTTACGCTGCCACCAAACCACCCCGAGTTTTGACCTAGTCCAACCCGGGGCTTGTGGTTGTTGGCGCCATGCGGAAGGACGCCTCTGACACGATGTCGGGCCCATGGGACCGTATCCCCGCTTAGGTGACTCCGCATCTCCGCTGCCGTGGGGCCCGCCGCCCGTACGGACGGGCAGGGCACCCCGCCGTCGGATGCACGTGGGCGGCTCCGATGGAAGTGCCCCGTCGCGTCATCGCCTCGTCGTATGCGTCGGCTTCCGCGGGTGGCTCGCTCCCAACCGTGGTCGGTCGTTCGTACCAGGTTAGGGAGAACGTCCCCATCTCCGGTGATGCGGCTGCGTATGGCCGGTCCCACCGCGCTCGAGGAACAAGCCCTACCGCGTGGTACGTGAGTTGGGTACGTCTCTCGCCTACCCATTAAATTAATGAAGAGACATGAATTATTGACTTATGCTGGCCTGCGTAGACAGACGTACAATAATAAATAATGGAATAAGGAGGTACTCCGAATAAATGATGACTTTATTTTTAAACAATCGAATGTTTAACCGACACGAAAATCTGCGAAACTTTGTTTCAAAATATTCTTATTCTCTTACCATGTCAAATAATATCAAATTATATACGTTTTTAATAAAAAAATAATACTCAATTATAAAAAATAATTTATGATAAGAAATATACAATCAGTCAGTCATCATTCGTCACGCAAACATCATGTAAATTTCATGAGAGTAAAAAGGTTCAAACGACATGACACCCACTTCCGCATGGATAAGAGTCCAAAAGGTAGCTCGGTTGATTCCCAATTGTCTCTCCTATGAAATATTTATAGAAACATTCTCGAAGTCTAATGGATAGTTTAGGTAAATTACAAACTACGTCAATTATGAAATATTCAGAAGAGTTTGGGACAGCCCGGGTTGGTTACAAATCGCCTCTCATACAGTATTTTTTCGAAATATTCCATCTCTCAAAGGTTTAGTATAAAAATATACCCTCAACTCCAAGTAAAAGGGGAGAAAATAGAGAACTTAGACCTAGAAAAGTTAACCTCGAGACTAACTTAAGCGTCAAAAGGATCAGCTTGGGAAGCCTCTCCCGACTTCGGTCTTCATGCACATGACAAGTTGGGAGAAGGCACTTTCCACCTCGGATGACTCTACACACACTAGTTCGAGCCATATCGGGCTGACTAAGATGTCAATGATATTTTCTCTCAATATGTTGTGCTAGAAGAAGGGTTCGATATCACAAGAGCGTCCATAAGCCGACTATGTCAATGAAAGCTCAAGTGAGGCTCTACTCCCGACCCATAACACTTTTGCTCAAATGGGGCAACAACCATCCTTTCCTTACATGGATACATCTATCTCAACATAAGTATTGATGTAGTATTAGCATTTGTTCAGTAACTTAGGACTTTAATAGAACCTTAGAGAAATTCTATGTAGATTTATCTTTGAGAGGGATCAACCTTTGGAATGCTATAAAGGTTCCAACCTCCTAGAAGTCGGTCAAATGATTGTAATTGTAGATAGATCTTGTTCTAAATAAGATGGAGGCTACATGCTTATATAAAGCTCCAAACCCTAGTCCTAGTGGCTACTTCCTAAGTGAGTTATGTATTCGATCGAGTCGGTACTAAGAGAGGGGGTGAATTAGTTTAACGGATAAAACTGTCGTCGATTCAAAAATCTTTATTTTGATTAAACCCATTTCGGAAAGATATTAAACTTGAAAGCATTCGTAAGAGTGTAATGAGAAAGTAAAATAAGTAAGGAAGTTTACAGTAAGGTAAATTGCATAAACAGAAATGCAAACAAGATTTTTATAGTAGTTCGATCGTCGTGACCTATATCCACTCTGCTGATTCCTCTTCCATCGAGGCCACCGACATCCACTAACGATCTTCCTTCAATGAGCAAAGATCAACTACCCTTTTACACTCTTTCTCCTTTTCACGGGTTTAGGAGACAACCCTTACAACTTCTCTTTCTTAGACCTCACTTCTCTCTTTAGAAGAACTTTCTAAATATTAGAAAGAAGGGACTCTAAATCTTAAGAGAGTTTTCAAATTTTCTTTTCCCCTTTTTCAACTCAATTTCATGCTTAATTCTTACTTCTTCATGCAGGAATAGTTAGGGTATTTATAGACCCCAAATTGCTTCAAAATTGGAGTCAAAAAAGGTCTCATCCCGGGTCCTAACGGTACCACTACTTGTACTGGGCAACACCACCGCCTACAACATTGACACTAGGTGATACCACCGCCCAAACTGGCGGTACCACCACTTGACAGTCTCAGAGACTGAGTCTAGGCGGTACCACCACCTAGACTAGCGGTACCATCGCGTGACACAGTCTCGGAGACTATGCCATGACGGTTCCACCTATTAGGTCATTGTTTGGACCTTTCACTTGGCCCAACACAACCCAATCTTGGGCCCAGTTGGCCCCTAATTAAGTTAGTCTAATTATATTCTAAACCAACTCAATTAGACTCTAAATTAACTCGATTTAGACATAATCGATTACAAGCGAATCCTATGTTGTCTAGCATGTCATTAGTTCTTCCGGCACTTTGTCCGATCTTTCGGTGCATCGTCCTCTCCTTCAGCGTATTGCCTAATCAACATATTGTCTTCTTGCAACATCTGATCTCCTTAGCATAATGTCCGATCTTCTTGGCCCGATGCTCGAATTCATGGACCGAAGCCTTCTGCCGACACATCGACCGATCTTCCAGCCCAATGTCCAATCTTCTGACATGTTTGCTCTGGCCCAATATTCGATTCCTCCTACTTTAATCGATTTACCGTTTTTGATCGAAGCTAGTCCTATGTTACTTAAACACACATTAGATGACAAACACATCAATTGATTTCATCATCAAAATCCGTGATTCAATCATCTCTCTCTTTTTTATGATAATAACTAATTGATGATGGAGTTAACCTTAACTCCCCCTATCAATATATATATTGATAGAACCTTGAATTCAAATTGAATTCGAGTCAACACAAATTTAATCACGAATATTTGCAACACATTATATGCCATCATTATCATAAGTTTTGCATGCATCATCATAAATATTTCAATCATGGTATTAAAATATCAAAGTATATTACATCCTACTATATATGATTCTCATATCATCATATCTTCTCCCCCTTTGTCATCAATAAAAAGGAGAAGTGCAACTATCAAGTTTTAAAGATATGCAAGTTTTACAACATACAAGCTAGCAACAATTTTAAGTTATGCAAGTTTGTAAATTTTGCTTCTTGAGATAGGCAAGATAGCACTCTTGTTTCTCTTGAGATTTACAAGATAGCACTTCTTGCTTCTCTTTTGAGATGAGCAAGTTAGTATGTTTTGGTGATGTTTAAGATAGCAAGTTCTTCTCTTTGCAATTTGTAAGCTAGCAAATTTAGCAAGTGTTATATCATATTAGAGTATGCAAGTTAGCAAAATTTTCACATATGAAAGTTGACAAAATTTTTGCATCTTTTGAGATGAGCAAGCTTTTTTCTTCTCTTTATGATGTGTAAACTAGCAATTTTTCTCCCCTTTTGTCATTGTCAAAAAGAAGGGAAGAATATAATTTTGTAATTTTTTCCCCTTTACATCAATTTCTAAATCATGATAAAGATAAAGTATCATTCTTAATAGCATAAGGTATCATTTCAGAAAATGATAATTGTTGACTTTCATATCATTTCATCAAAAAAATTATAGTATTACATGCATCATTCCAAATCATAAATATTTCAAATCATGAGGGTATGAAAATGTCAAATTACATTACAACCTATCATGCATGATCATAACTTCTCATTTGTATGCATCAACATAATATCATGAATATTTCATGCATAATTTCATAACATCACATAAAGAATATCAAGAAAAATTAATTGGGTGATGAGATATACACTTCATGAATACAAGGGAGTCACGAACCAAATTTCAAGTTGTGAATATCGTAAAATCAAGAGAAAAATTATGATTTTTTTTATGACTTAAATAGCAAAAAGAAGAGGCGAAAAAAGAACCATCGGAATTAAAAAATAAGATCTTGATTCATAGAAAGATTTCAAGTATCAATATCGAGAATTCAAGATTATAATATAGATAAAGATATTCCTATAGTTAAAGGAGTCATGAGAGAACACATAAATATTCTCGATTCATGTATAATATCTCTCAATTCATTATAAGTCATAAAAAAAATATAATTTTAAAAAATTATGATTCATTTAAAAAATTTTCTTCTTTAGTAAACAACAAGAAAAAACATAACAATGATACCAATCATGATTCATTTGGATAATAGATATCAAAAAGAAACATTAAGGATAAAAGATCTCAATTCATATAGAATAAATCTTAAGTTATAAATATCTAGAATGTTAGGATCAAGAGCACTAAGAGAGGGAGGGTGAATTAGTGCAGCGGAGAACTTTCGTCGGTTAAAACGACTTTCGTACGATGAAATCTATTTTCGATGAAAACCATTTCGAAAAGAACTTTAACTTAAGATCAAAACCAAAGTATAGTTGATGTAAAGCAATGGAGGCAGTTTGTAGTTAAGATAAAGAGTAGAATATAAATGTAAACCGAGATTTAGAGTGGTTCGGTCAATCTTGACCTACATCCACTTTTGGCTTTCTCCTCCAACAAGGTCACCGACGTCCACTAGAGGCATTCTTTCAATAGGCGAAGGCCAACCACCCTTTTACAGCTTTTCTCCTTTTGATAGGCTTAAGAGGCAACCCTTACAAGCACTCACACTCCTCCTATAGAATTCTAAACTTAGAGTTGGAGGAGGGAAATTCTAAAGAGATTGCAGTAGTGTTTCTTTGCTTTTAGACTCTCTGTGCTTGCGTATTTTACCCAGGGATGAGAGGGGTATTTATAGGCTTCAGGTTGATTCAAACTTGGAGCCTAAAAATATCTCATCCCGGGTTCCCCGAGCAAGGGCGGTACCATCGCTTGCGCTGAGTGGTACCACCGCCTAGTGTCAGTTTGGCTGACATTGTCCTGGGCGGTACCACCACCTGAGGGCCAGTGCTGGGCGGCACCACCTCCTAGACTGCCGGTACCACCACTTGGCACCCTGCCAGGGGTGGTAAAACTGCCTAGGCTGGTGGTACCACCGCCTGACACAGTCTCGAAGATTATGCCATGATAATGAGATTTCTTGCGGCACTATTTAGGCTTCTTATTGGGCCCAACACAGTTCTTACATAGGCCTAGCTGGCCCCTAATTGGATTGGCTCAAATCCAAGCCCAATTACGTGCTAACTACGAAATCCTAAGACATTTACTAAGCTAAAAAAGTCCATATGCCTATTCTTTCGGCGAGCTTCCAGTGAACTTCTAGTGAACATCCGACGAACCCTCGGTGATGCTTTGGCAGACTCCCGGCAAGCTCTTGGACTTCACGATAATCTTTTTGGCGAGTTCCAATGATCTTCTCTAATAAGCTCTGAGACTTCTCGGCTGGTTTCTCTAGAACTTCCAACGAACTCTTGAACTCTCAACGTGATCGCGTCCTTGACTCCAAGACTTCATTTTGCTTCATGCCTTGCTTTCGTAGTTAATCTTGCACATGTAAAACAAACTTCGATCTAGACAATTAATACTAAGTATTAAATATGATCATTATGCATCTCTACTTTTGGGCATGACATCAAAACATGGTTTCAAGTTTTTAAGGTATAACATGCATAATTTCATATTAAGCATGATATCAAACATTTTAACATTTTCATTAAGATATCAAGATACATATTATTTCTTCTTAAAAACATTCATAGGATTATCATTACATTTAAATCAAACATTTTATTCCTTTATCATAAAACATGTAATTTTCATGATCATTTTCAAAAATTACTAGAAAGATAAACATGATTTCTAAAATTTTTATTTTTAGCATTTTCATTACATTATTAAACATGCAATTTTTAAGAAAAATAATTATTTTAAACTAAATAAAAAATAACTCATGAAAAGAATCATGTACTTTCGAAATAAATTAAGGGCGTTTCAATTACCTCCTCGTTGAATGCCTTTAAGGTGTAATTTGCCACTTCTCCTTTCTTGATTTTCTCCTTGTCTTCAGAGGAGCTCGATTCATCCCAATATTTATTCTTCTTCTTACATTTAAAGCAAGTAGTTATGTTCTTTTTATTTTAAATTTTTGTTTCATAATTTTCATTGGAAGTTCAAGTTCACCATCACTTGAGCTTATGCTCGAGTGGTCTTCAATTGTTTTAAGTCTAAAATCCTTCCTGTTCTTTGGAAGTTGATTCTCAAGTTCTTCACGTACATTGCACGTTAATTCATAGGTCATCAAGGACCCTATTAGTTCTTCGAGAGGGAAACAGTTCAAGTTTTTTGATTCTTGAATAGCGGTTACTTTTGAATCCCAAGTTTTAGAGAGTGAGTGTAAAATCTTGTTAACGAGTTCAAAATTTGAAAAGCATTTGCCAAGAGCTTTTAAACCATTGACGACATCTGTAAAACGGGTGTACATGTCAACAATAGTTTCGCTCGGCTTCATTCAAAAAAGCTCAAAATCATGTATTAAAAAATTAATTTTTAAATCTTTAACTTTGCTAGTCCCTTCATGTGTGATTTCAAGAGTGCGCCAAATATCGAAAGTCGTTTCACAAGTAGAAACATGATTAAACTCATTTCTATCGAAGGCACAAAACAAGACATTCATAGCCTTTGCATTTAGAAAAAATGTCTTCTTCTCCAAATCATTCCAATGATTCATTGGAAGAGAAGATATTTGAAAACCAGATTCGACTATATGCCATAAATCAAGATTCAATGAAAGCAAGAAAACTCTCATTCGAGTTTTCCAATAAGTATAGTCCGTCCCATTGAAAAAGGGAGGACGAATGAGAGAGTGACTCTCTTAAAAACCGAAAAAAGCCATTTATATTTGGGTGTTAAACCAAATTAGAAAACTATAGCTCTGATACCAATTGTTAGGATCAAGAGCACTTAGGGGGGGGGGGTTGAATTAGTGCAGCGAAAAACTTTCGTCGGTTAAAACGACTTTCGTATGATGAAATCTATTTTCGATGAAAACCATTTTGGAAAGAACTTTAACATAAGATCAAAATGGAAGTATAGTTGATGTAAAGCAATGGAGATAGTTTGTAGTTAAGATAAAGAGTAGAATGTAAATGCAAACTGAGATTTAGAGTGGTTCGGTCAATCTTGACCTACATCCACTTTTGGATTTCTCCTCCGACGAGGTCACCGACGTCCACTAGAGGCATTCCTTCAATAGGCGAAAGCCAACCACCCTTTTACAGCTTTTCTCCTTTTGATAGGCTTAGGAGGCAACCCTTACAAGCACTCGCACTCCTCTTATAGAATTCTAAACTTAGAGTTGGAGGAGGGAAATTCTAAAGAGATTGCAGTAGCGTTTCTTTGCTTTTAGACTCTCTGTGATTACGTATTTTACCCAGGGATGAGAGGGGTATTTATAGGCTTCAAGTTGATTCAAACTTGGAGCCTAAAAACATCTCATCCCGGGTTCCTCGGGCACGGGCGGTACCACTACCTGGGGGCCAGTGTTGGGCGGTATCACCGCTTGGCACCCTGCTAGGGGTGGTACAACCGCCCAGACTGGTGGTACCATTGTCTGACACAGTCTCGAAAACTATGCCATGATGGTGAGATTTCTTGGGAGCACTGTTTGGACTTCTTATTGGGTCCAACATAGTTCTTACATGGGCCTAGTTGGCCCCTAATTGGGTTGGCCCAAATCCAAGCCCAATTACATGCTAACTACGAAATCCTAAGACATTTGCTAAGCTAAACAAGTCCCTATGTCTATTCTTTCGGTGAGCTTTCGACGAACATCTGACGAACCCTCGACGATGCTCTGGTGGACTCCTAGCAAGCTCTTAGGCTTCATGACAATCTTCTTAGCAAGTTCTGATGAGCTTCTCTAGCAAGCTCTGAGACTTCTTGGCTGGTTCCTCCAGAACTTCCGTCGAACGTCCGAACTTCCGACGAACTCTCGAACTCCCAACGTGATCGCGTCCTTGACTCCGGGACTTCATTTTGCTTCATGTCTTACTATCGTAGTTAATCCTACACATTGTCATGGACAAACTTCTAAACAGGATGTTTGATGTAATGCTTATGTATGTCTGTGTCTTGTGGTATGTTCATGCCTTGCACAACATGTAGAGGGATGGTCGAAGGCTTAATAGTCCCATTTTGGTTAGGTTTGGTGGCTATTTTTGGCTTGTAAATAAAGATTGTGTCATGTGGACACTTGTGAGAGATTTTTGGTCTATAGTGGACCATTTTGCCCCTTTGTTGTGCAACCGTTTTGAGCTTGTAAAGTCTACTTGTAATTTGCATTGTTTATGGAGTGTTTACGGAGATAATTGCTTATGGATCCCGAGTGAGGCGTTTTCTCTAACCCGTTTTCTCTTGTATAGGTCCTAAGGGATCATGGGAGGTTTCGGGGCGGTTGACCTTTGCGGATGGACACAGAAGGGTGCCGCACGACTTAGGCAAAACTAGCAAGTCCGTGACAGATGGTATCAGAGCGGGACAAGCACTTATAGAAACACTTGGTATGCAAACGTGGGGGACCTAGTGGGGCTGTGTTTAGGGCAGCCAGCACGCACGACCGTTTTGGGGAAAACGGGCATGGAGATGTAGGGAAAAGGAGTCGCTCAGAGGAGCGGACATCTAAGATTGGTATTCAGAGGAATGGCCAACCCCTTCACGCAAGAGGCACCACGAGGACAAGCAAGCTAGGAAGAATGAGTAGCGCACAAAGGTTGGGATGGCTGAGTTTAAGTTACAGCTCAACGTTGGCAACCAAACTTGATGGTGCTCAAGGCAAGCAAGGAGCTTGATAAAGGATAAGACCATGTAAGTTGGAATAAGTTGTTCAATGATCGAAGGAGTTGTGCAAAGCTCACAGAGGTGAGGGGAATTGCTAACTCGAAGAATTCGGTACTTATGCAAAGGCTTATATGCGAACGATGGAGTGTTCGTGGCCATCCTAAGGCGACCGAAACTCAGCGCCATGGAGCTTTGAAACTTTCTCTTCAGTATGTGAAGGATACGTCCATAGGAGGCTGAAGTGTGCAGCGAGTTTAACATGTTGCTAGGCCTTGAGGGGTGCAGTGGGGGCTGTATTGACGTGGAGTCACAATCTAGCAAGTGCGTTTGTGGGAGGCAGAACAATGCACATTTTATTCGGCAAGTAGGAGTAATCTAAGGGGATGGTGGTCTCCGAAACTTTCAAAGAAAAGGAAGCGAAGAGAGAAGTAGCTCCAATGGGACAGATATCTATGAGGGATAAGTCCTAGATCTCTAGAGGGAGAACCATATGCAACGGACTGCACATGTTGAGGAGTACCTCAAAAAAATAACTTCACAAAGCTCAATGGACTGGGTGAGCAACGTGGAGTCATCGCATGATCTCGCTTGAGATAATGTATTGGGGAATATATTGCAAGATTAAGTGGGGGAGCAATCCAAGGCAACATAAATGAAGGCACACTTGGAGTCGATATGGAGATCGAACTTAACAAAGGGCTAACCCGTGGAATGGTGGGCATGAGGGCCACTATCAACTCAATGCAAAAATAAGGAGCAGTGCAACTTGGGTGTAACTTGGCAAAGTACCCAAGCCGCATGAAGGGAATCGACATAAGAAGATGGAACATGGAGTGGAGACACAGAGCTTTCCTTAGGCAGAGGTCAAGGACATGAACTCTTGTAGAGGCAAGAGCAGGATCATGTCGTTCCATGGGTCCTTCATGCTGATGGAGTGGACTCATCTTGCATGGTGCCAAAGACGAAGGGAGCTTCTGGGCACATGCACCTTATCTCGAAGATGCATTTGATGGAGGAACTAAGGTGACTCAATTTGCAGAGGCAAAGTTGGGTTTAGAAAGCCTTGGCATAGGGCAAGAGGATGCAGAGGTGGGTACTCTTGAAGAATATGCCATAATGCTGCCATTCAAGTTGCCATGGAGGGAGCGGTGCATAGCGAAGATTGTGCTGGTAGGGGTAGAAGCCCAAGATTCAGACAATAGTGCACCAATTTTAGCGAAGTCAGTGGACTTCGGGAGCTACTAGACGATGGACTATCCTGGAGCGGTGCTTCGTCTAGGTGTGACCCGAGAGCGGGTGGACGAAGGTCGACTACCAAAGGAGTAAACATAATCGAAGGTGGAAGAGGCCCTGTGATGTGTTGGCAGGGACCACACATGGAGGGATCACAATTCGAGTTCATCCCACAAGGATCAGAATGCAATGGAGATATCACTAGGAGGCGACATGATGTAGCGGATTGTGGTAGAACAGTTCGTGGCAATGTGACACACACAAATAAAGTCCCGTGAGGGACTTTATCATACGAAGGTATGATCAGGAGCTATTGGAAGCTCCACTTCAGTGAACAACACGACGACAAGAAGGGTTATGGATTCAAGGAGTGAAGGCCATGGTACCACAGAGGCGGGTCTTCCGTGCGTGCATCAAATTTTGCATCGGATGAAAGCCTTGGTTATCAGCATATGGGGCTGTGTTCCACCAAGGGAAAAGTTCGAATGTAAGTACCAGTGAGTCCTATGGGAGGGACTTGATCATGTAGAGGTATGATCGAAGTAGCTGGAGAGTTGGATTGCTCTAGAGCCCATATTCACTTCAGGGAGCCCGACAAGTTAGAGGACAAGGTCGAGTAAGTGAACGTTGCTACCAAGGAAGCTAAGGAGGATAGAATCGGTGCAAACCCTATAACGTGATGGTAGAGGCCATGCATGGGAGTTGTAGTTTGTCTTTCCATCGACCAAAGGGAGCTGCTTAGAGAATAAAGAGGTGTTGAAGTAGGGGGTCGAAAAGGGCGAGGAAGCGACAATGAGTCTAAAGGGACTTAGCTACCCAAAATCAAGCATCAGTTAGAATGGAGGTGGATTCAAAGGAGTACCATAGAGACATATCTACTAATTATGAAGAAAAGGTATGCAAATGCGAGACGACGGATAGTAGGGCCATAGGCATAGTAGCGCCATGGTACCATAGAGGTGGGACTTCCGTGAAAGGCATTGATCCCTTGCTCTCATAGAGGGAGAGCACTTGGTCGTGAAAGAGGCCAAGGAGGTGGAGCATGCAGAGGTAAACTCCAAATATCGAGACAAGGCTAAAGGACAGAGGTCGAGGAACTTCATAAGACTGGTGTCAATGAGCTTCTTATCAAGATAGCCGAAAGTGAAGGACTTTGGGTCATGCAAGAGTGCACGACCAAGGAACAAAGTAGGCAGTACGTAGTGCTGTACCTTTGCTACTCAGTGGAGTAGGTGGCAGGGTTGATGGAGAAGACGGTACAATCCCAGAGGCAACCAAAACTATTAGAGACTTACTCCAAGTTGGGGTGAAAACTTTCTGCATTTCAGAAGTTCGATGGTATTAAGAAGGTGAATCATAGTAGCTAACTTAATGCAAGGAGTGCAAACACTTCAAGTGTTTCAAAAGTGTGAGCAAAGAGTAGGCGAAGGCCAGTAACCAGCTTGATGCATGGAGTACAACTCTTGAGGAGGCGGGCAAAGTCAAGTAACCATTGCCTTCTCAACTCTTAAAAGAATGGGCGAAACCGAATACCCCAATTCTCTTATCTATCCAGTAGAGGAGCTCTACATAGGTTCAAAGACCCTTCGAAGATATTAGAAGACAATAGTTGTCAAATCCTCACCAATGGTGATCAGTGCTATTAAGAGTAGATTATCCGCTTTATTTCCCAGCAGAATGCCAATTGAAAGCGAAATTGATGTGAATCTACTTGGAAATCACAACTAAGTGAAAGAAGAGTCAATGAGCAAATTTTGTAGAGGAAGGATCCAAAACTTTAGAAGTTTGTGAGGCGATGTTCGTTAAAGCTCCAACAAGCATCCACCCAGTTCAAGCAATATGAGGCATTTGAGAGACTGGCGCATACTAAGGATGGTCTTTTCCTTCATTTGGAGGATCCGCAAGAACCAATAGGGATCAGCACAACTCAGCCAACCCCACACTAGAGTCAGAGTCATTGGCGAGTTGAAGCAGCATGGCAGATAAAAGGTTCGACTACTCAAAAATAGCAATGGAGAGCAGCGGGGAGCCAAGAGGCGCATTGCAACTGAGTAGAAGATTGAAGACTCAGCAAAGGCGAGGAGTTGTAGTGTCGGCAAAGGCTTCGACGAGGACGTCGAAGGAATAAGTGGGGGAGAATGTCATGGACAAAATTCTAAATAGGATATTTAATGTAATGCTTATGTATGTTCGTGTCTTGTGGTATGTTCATGCTTTGCACAGCATATAGAGGGATAGCCAAAGGCTTAATAATCCCATTTTAGTTGGGTTTGGTAGCCATTTTAGGCTTGTAAATAAAGGTTGTGTCATGTGGACACTTGTGAGAGATTTTTGGTCTATAATGGACCATTTTGCCCCTTTATTGTGTAACCATTCTGAGCTTGAAAGTTTACTTGAAATTTGCATTGTTTATGAAGTGTTTACGGAGATGATTGCTTATGGATCCTAAGTGAGGCATTTTCTCGAACCTGTTTTCTCTTTTGTAGGTCTTAAGGGACCATGGGAGGTTTCAGGGCGGCTGACTGTAGACGGACATGCAAGGGTGCCGCACGACTTAGGCAAAACCAACTAAGTCCGTGACAACATGTAAAACAAACTTCAATCTAGATAATTAATACTAAGCATTAATCAAGTTGTCTGACATGGCATTGGTCTCTTGACGCTTTATCCGATTCTTCGGCACATCGTCTTCTCTTGCGGCCTATTGCCCAATCGGCTAATTGACTCCGCAACTTCGATATTCTTAGCACAATGTCCGCTCTTCTTGGCTCGATGCCCGAATCCACGGCCCGAAGCCTTTTGTCGATACGTCGACCGATCCACCGGCCCGACGTCCAATCTTCTGACATCTTCCTCCAACACAACATGATTTTTCTTGCTTTAATTATCTCATCCTGATCGAAGCATCTTGTGTCACTCAAAATGCAGATTAAAACATAAACACATCGATTGGTTTCATCATCAAAATCCGAGATTCAACAATCTCCTCCTTTTTGATAATGACAACCAATCGATGACGGAGTTAAACGTAACTCTCGGAGTTTAAACAAACTCCCCCTATCAATATGCCTTATTGATAGAAACTCTTAGATTCAAAAATCCAAGCAACATGTCATGACCAAATAATGCATGACATCAACATACTTCTCCCCCTTTGTCATCAACAAAAAGGAGAAGTCCAACTATTCATGTGTTTAGAAGTAGGAGTTCAAATCATTGCATAATAAATCTTCAAGTTCTATCATCATGAAATTTTACTATCATCATAGATATGCAAGATAATAAGCTAGCAAGAAACAATGTTTTACATGAAGCAAACTACATGAAGTACGTTTGCATCTTCTCTTGACTTGTGCAAGCTAGCTAGCAACATTTCTCCCTCTTTGTCATTGTCAAAAAGAAGGGAAGAATAATACAATAGTGCAATTCATTTCCCTTTACTACAATCTTCAAATCATGACAAGGGTAAGTAATCATTCTTATTTTAAAATGCCATAATTGAGATAAACCTTAAATTCAAATCAAAGCAATAATGATTCACATCATATGTAATACATCATAAAAATCATAAGTATTGCATGCAACATTTTAAATCATAAATATTTCATATCATGAGGATATCAATTTATCAAATTACATTACATCCTTCCATCATAATAAAATATCAAAGATCATGAAGGATTAAGTCATGAATACTAAATGACATGATTCATTTTGATAAATAATTTCTTTAATAAAATACAGGAAATCATTGGAGAATAAAAAGTGAGGGATCTTGATTCACATAAAAAAAATCAAGTTTTGATTCTGAGAATTCAAGATCATGATTTCAATAATGCTTCTTTTTAATATATACCAAGAAGAATCAAAGGAGATCAAATAGCAAAGGATCTTTATTCATATGAGAGAAAATCCCAAGTTATAATTTCAAAAAATCAAGATGATCATATAGAAAAAATTCATTCAATTTCAAAACATGAAATCATCAATATTACTTTCAAGAGATTCAAAATGGAATAAATGACTTTATCACTCTCTTAGTGAAAAATTGATAAGGTAGGGATTTGAGAAGTTTTCAAGAAAAATACTTTCCTCTTTTTGTTTTAATTTATTAATTGATTTCATACATGCATGTTCTTTTCTTTTATGCCAAATCCATGCATCAACATTTAAAATCAAAAAAGAACTTTCATTACGACAAATATCACAAAAATCATCATGCATAATTTCAAAATATAAATTTATTAAACATGATCATTATGCATCTCTACTTTTGGGCATGACATCAAAACATGGTTTCAAGTTTTTAAGGTATAACATGCATAATTTTCATTAAGACATCAAGATACATATAAGTGATATCAAACATTTTAACATTTTCATTAAGACATCAAGATACATATTATTTCTCCTTAAAAACATTCATAGGATTATCATTACATTTAATCAAACATTTTATTCCTTTATCATAAAACATGTAATTTTCATGATCATTTTCAAAAATTACTAGAAAGATAAACATGATTTCTAAAATTTTTATTTTTATCATTTTCATTACATTATTAAACATGCAATTTCAAGAAAAATAATTATTTTAAACTAAATAAAAATAACACATGAAAAGCATCATGTAATTTCGAAATAAATTAAGGGGGTTTCGATTACCTCCACGTCGAATGCCGTTAAGGCGTAGTTTGCCACCTCGCCTTTCTTGATTTTCTCCTTGCCTTTAGAGGAGCTCGATTCATCCCAATTTTTGTTCTTCTTCTTGCGTTCAAAGCAAGTAGTTGCGTTCTTTTTCTTTTTAAATTTTTGTTTCATAATTTTCATTGGAAGTTTAAGTTCACCATCACTTGAGCTTATGCTCGAGTGGTCTTCAATTGTTTTAAGTCCAAAATCCTTCCTATTCTTTGGAAGGTGGTTCTCAAGTTCTTCCTGTGCATTGCACATTAATTCATAGGTCATCAAGGACCCTATTAGTTCTTCGAGAGGGAAATAGTTCAAGTTTTTTTATTCTTGAATAGCGGTTACTTTTGAATCCCAAGTTTTAGAAAGTGAGCGTAAAATCTTGTTAACGAGTTCAAAATTTGAAAAACATTTGCCAAGAGTGCACCAAATATCAAAAGCTCGGCTTCATTCGAAAAAGCTCGAAATCATATATTAAAAAATTAATTTTTGAATCTTTAACTTTGCTAGTCCCTTCATGTGTGATTTCAAGAGTGCACCAAATATAAAAAGCCGTTTTGCAAGTAGAAACATGATTAAACTCATTTCTATCTAAGGCGCAAAACAAGGCATTCATAGCCTTTGCATTTAGAGAAAACGTCTTCTTCTCCAAATCATTCCAATGGTTCATTGGAAGAGAAGACATTTGAAAACCGGATTCGACTATATGCCATAAATCGAGATTCAATGAAAGTAAGAAAACTCTCATTCGAGTTTTCCAATAAGTGTAGTCCGTCCCATTGAAAAAGTGAGGACGAATGAGAGAGTGACTCTCTTGAAAGCCGAAAAGAGCCATTTCTATTTGGGTGTTAAACCAAACTAGAAAACTGTGGCTATGATACCAATTGTTTGGATCAAGAGCACTAAGAGGGGGGGGGTGGTGAATTAGTGCAGCGGAAATCTTTCGTCGGATAAACCGAATTTGTACCATGAAATTATTTTGAATCTTTAACTTTGCTAGTCCCTTCATGTGTGATTTCAAGAGTGCACCAAATATCAAAAGCTCGGCTTCATTCGAAACAGCTTCGAAATCATATATTAAAAAATTAATTTTTGAATCTTTAACTTTGCTAGTCCCTTCATGTGTGATTTCAAGAGTGCACCAAATATCAAAAGCTCGGCTTCATTCGAAACAGCTTCGAAATCATATATTAAAAAATTAATTTTTGAATCTTTAACTTTGCTAGTCCCTTCATGTGTGATTTCAAGAGTGCACCAAATATCAAAAGCTCGGCTTCATTCAACAGCCTCGAACTCATAATATTAAAAAATTAATTTTTGAATCTTTAACTTTGCTAGTCCCTTCATGTGTGATTTCAAGAGTGCACCAAATAAAAAGCCGTTTTGCAAGTAGAAACATGATTAAACTCATTTCTATCTAAGGCGCAAAACAAGGCATTCATAGCCTTTGCATTTAGAGAAAACGTCTTCTTCTCCAAATCATTCCAATGGTTCATTGGAAGAGAAGACATTTGAAAACCGGATTCGACTATATGCCATAAATCGAGATTCAATGAAAGTAAGAAAACTCTCATTCGAGTTTTCCAATAAGTGTAGTCCGTCCCATTGAAAAAGTGAGGACGAATGAGAGAGTGACTCTCTTGAAAGCCGAAAAGAGCCATTTCTATTTGGGTGTTAAACCAAACTAGAAAACTGTGGCTATGATACCAATTGTTTGGATCAAGAGCACTAAGAGGGGGGGGGTGGTGAATTAGTGCAGCGGAAATCTTTCGTCGGATAAACCGACTTTTATACCATGAAATCTATTTTCGATGAAAACCATTTCGGAAAGAACTTTAACTTAAGATCAAAATGGAAGTATAGTTGATGTAAAGCAACGGAGGCAGTTTGTAGTTAAGATAAAGAGCAGAATATAAATGCAAACCGAGATTTAGAGTGGTTCAGTCAATCTTGACCTACATCAACTTTTAGCTTCCTCCTCCGACGAGGTCATCGATGTCCTCTAGAGGCCTTCCTTCAATAGGCGAAAGCCAACCACCCTTTTACAGCTTTTCTCCTTTTGATAGGCTTAGGAGGCAACCCTTACAAGCACTCGTACTCCTTTTACAGAATCCTAAACTTAGAGTTGGAGGAGGGAAATTCTAAAGAGATTGCAGCAGTGTTTCTTTGCTTTTAGACTCTCTATGCTTGTGTATTTTACCCAGGGATGAGAGGGGTATTTATAGGCTTGAAGTTGATTAAAACTTGGAGCCTAAAAACATCTCATCCTGGGTTCCCCAGGCCCAGGCAATACCACCGCTTGGGGGCCAGTGTTGGGCGGTACCACCGCCCAAACGAGCGGTACCATCACCTAGACTAGAGGTACCACTGCCTGACATAGTCTTGAAGACTGTGCCATGATAGTGAGATTTCTTACTGTATTGTTTGGGCTTCTTATTGGGCCCAACATAGTTCTTACATGGGCCTAGCTGGCCCCTAATTGGGTTGGCCCAAATCCAAGCCCAATTACATGCTAAATATTAAATCCTAAGATATTTGCTATGCTAAACAAGTCCCTATGTCTATTCTTCTGATGAGCTTCCGACGAACTTCCGGCAAACATCCGACGAACCCTCGGCGATGCTCTGGCTGACTCTCGGCAAGCTCCTGGACTTCACTAGGATCGGAGGGGCACTAAGAGGGGGGGGGGGCGGTGAATTAGTGCAGCGGATTAAAACTTGTAAGTTTGAAAATGATTTCGTAAATATGAGGAGATTTCGTTTCGATAGTAACGCCCAGTCCGGCGATACCACAACTTGATACTTCAGGCTCTGGGCGGTGCCACCGCCCAGTTTGGCGATTCCACCGCCCAACCTTTCGGGTTCTGGGCGGTACCACCGCCTACACTATTTCAGCTTACTGGTTGGGCTCCAAACTTGGCCCAAACCAGTTCGAACTCTGGCCCAATTGGCCCCTAACCGAGTAATAGGAATAACCCTTAATCCTAACCCTAATTACATGCAAACTACACCATTAAAAACATAGTCCTAAGCAACTTTTTAACTGACAACGTCGAGTTTCCTTTCGGCGAGCTCTTCAGCGATCTTCCGGCGGACTTCCGATACATCCTCGGATTTCTTCCGACGGACTCCCAACAGGCTCTCGATTTTGTGACGAGTTCAGCGAGTAGCCGAGCCTTCTCGGCGATCTCCGCGAACCTCCGACGATCTCTTTGGCAGACATCCGAAAACTCCAACAAGTCCCCGATTTCTTCTTGATTGGCTCCGGCAGCATTTTCGATGAATCTTCGGACTCTCAAACACCTATCAAACTTGACTTCAGTATCCTTGCTTTATGTTTTCAAGCTATCGTAGTTAATCCTGCACACTTAACTCAATAATATCGATTAGATCAATTAACTCATCAATTGATTTCATCATCAAAATTTGAGATTCAACATTCATGACAATCTTCTTGGCGAGTTCCGACGAGCTTCTCTAGTAAGCTCCGAGACTTCTCGGCTGGTTCCTCCAGAACTTCCGATGAACGTCTAGACTTCCAACGAGCTCTCGAACTCCCAACGTGATCACATCCTTGACTTTGAGACTTCATTTTGCTTCATGCCTTGCTATCTATATGCCATATTATGAAAAAACTAAAAACACTTGAATTCAATCTTTTGAATTCAAGCCTTAACCGATAAGTTCTATCTGTTGAACTTATCATTATTCTCTTTAAGCATGAGCAAATACGAAACTTCATATTTCTCATCATTTCAAGCTATGAAAATCATTTTCAAGTCAAATGATCACTTCAACAAGAGATAAGAATTTTTAACATGAATTGCATGATATAAGTGTAAGACATGATTTCATATGATCAATCATTCTTGTGATATTCTCAAAGAATTTTGCGATGCATATAAGACATTTGCATTACACAAGCGTTTGCAATTCATATAAGTCATGCTATTGATGTGTATTAGACATTTTCATTTTTGCAATTTATATATGTCAAGTCATCACAAGTCATCTTTTCATCTTTTGCTCATTCTTCTCCCCCTTTGTCATCAACAAAAAGGAGATGGGAATTTAAGCAGAGAATTTGTGATCATAAAATCATTAGAAAAGAAATCCAGCCTTAAGATCAATCATAGAAAATTCAGCATCCATCAAAATTTTATCTCATAAAACAAATCAGCATGCATCCAGAATTAAAAAAAAATTCAGCTTTCATTCAAAATTCATCTGATTAAGAAGCATGGCTGTCATACAAAACTTTAACTTGGCATTAAGAGCAATCATACAAGAATCGCATAAGAAGGGATATCGATTAATCCTTAGGAGGAAATTCATAGTTCTTATACATGACATGTATTTTTTAATTCATTTGTCGCAGTTCCTTCAAAATTTTGATTTGCTGAATTTGAATTTACTCTTGCTGTGATTTAAGTTGGTCTTGTTGTGATATGATCTGATGCAATTCTGCCATTATGAGTTCTTCAAAAGATGAAGCAGGAGCTGAAGGTGCTGCACCAAAGGGACTAGGAGGAGGAGATTCATTTCCCCTAAAAATTGGTGTTTCGAGGTGTTCTACTGGTAGGGGAATTTGATCAGTCCTTCTAGGTTGCCTAACCCATATACTATTGCTAAATGTGCACCTAAGTCTTTTCAGTAGATTCTTATTGATGGTGTTAAAACGATCAATTTGAATTATTTCTTCGTCAGGTGAGACACAAATATCATGGGCAAGTATTAATCGAGTAATTAACCCCCATATGGTAACATAGTATCTTTAGCTATTATATCCTGCATGTGTTATCAGATTAAGTATCCAAAGCAATTATTTTGTCCGATTATAATCCAGTACATGGTGCTTAGCTCTATTTGACTCATTTCATCAAGATGAAATTGCTTGGGAAGTAGTATGCTAGTCATGATGTGATGAAGAATTTTAGAGTTAAAGGGTAGTAGGTGCTCGCAACTCTTGGGCATCATGCCTGGGTTCGGATTTTCAAAGATAGTTTCTAAGGCTTCGGAGTAAGTTGCTACGATCACATTGACATCCAATTTATTTCTAAAGTAATAGCCACTATCATTTTCAGTAATTCCAATTAGTTCACAAATAGTACTATCAAAGATTCTAATCTGTGTTCCTAAAAGGTAAGTACTTAGGCTTTCGTTGTCTACGCACAAGTTTGCATAAAATAGCCTAACTAACCTAGGATAAATTGGTTCATTGATTTGTAGGAGAGGTAAGACATCTAAATGTGCAAACCACTTAATGGGTTCTAGGTTTCCTAGTTCATTTAGATCAACATGTTTACCCTTATGTATTGTTTTTATTTCGAAATTTGGAAATCTAAGTGCTACTTCTTTATATCTAAAAATATTTTGGTCATATCAATCTCCTTCATCCCTTTTCCCTTTTGATCTTGTTGATCTCTTGGGAACCATTATCTAGAGAAGATGATAGATCAAGAATATGAAACTGTGAAGAGTAAGCAAAATAATGAGAAGAGGAAGAAAAGATTTCAGATTTTACCTTATGGAGAATTTCTTGAAAGATGGAGAGCTTGAACCTACAAGAATCCCTCTCCTAGGCTTCTAAAGGTTGGAATGAGGGTTAGAGAGGTTGTGGGAGAGCTTGAACCAATTTCTCATGGGTTGGGGGGGGGCGGTACCACCGCTGGCCCTAACTCTTCTTATAAAGGG
This sequence comes from Musa balbisiana, assembly GCA_004837865.1. Lineage (NCBI taxonomy): Eukaryota > Viridiplantae > Streptophyta > Magnoliopsida > Zingiberales > Musaceae > Musa > Musa balbisiana. The sequence continues at coordinate 21,615,543 of CM017194.1, read as the reverse complement.
GATCTCGGGCAGTGCCACCGCCAATCTGAGCGGTGCCACCGCCTAGTGACCGAGCGCTTAGGCGGTGCTACTACCAATTCTGGTAGTGCCACCGCTGGCATGCCACGGAAGAGAAATTTTTTTTTTTATCTTCCCCTTTTTTTTTTTTTCAGAGGTGTTTGGCTCAAGATAGGATAGGATCTTGGGTTGTACTTTAATATGTCATTTGGAATCGAAAGAGAAGGAGGGAATCAAATCCACGAAAGAACGGAAAGAGGATGAAAAAACTTTTCAGAAAATACATTCAAACAAGCTTATTCTTAAGGACAATTTAACATGCCTAGTTCCCTTCTAATGAATTCAAATTGGTCTTCATTTAATGCTTTTGTAAAAATGTTTGCTAGTTGATGCTTTGTGTCAATAAACTCTAGAACGACATTATTGCTAAGGACATGATCGCATATGAAATGATGCATAACGTCGATATGCTTAGTTCTAGAGTGCTTAATTGGATTTTTGGTAAGACATATGGCACTTGTATTATCACATTTTATGGAAATATTTTTCAAATGAATTCCATAGTCTTCTAATGTATTCTTCATCCAAATAACTTGTGCACAGCATGCACTTGCAGCAATGTATTCGGCTTCCACCATAGATAGTGCAACTAAATTTTGTTTCTTGGAAGTCAAGAAACAAGTGCATGTCCTAAAATTTGGCATGTTCCGGATGTGCTTTTTCGATCTATTCTGCATCCGCCAAAATCGGCATCTGCATAAGCTATTAAATCGAATTTATCAGATTTCGGATACCACAATCCTAAATTTGGAGTTCCTTTAAGATATCTAAATATTCTTTTAACACTCTTAAGATGAGATAATTTAGGATTAGATTGAAACCTAGCGCAGAGTCCTACACTAAACATGATATCCGGTCTAGTCGCGGTGAGGTAGAGTAGACTACCTATCATTCCCCTATACATTTTTTAATCAAAATTTTCACTATTTTCATCCATATCTAACTTAGTCGAAGTACTCATAGGAGTGTTTATTGCTTTTGAACCATCCATGTTAAATCGTTTTAACAATTCTAATGTATATTTAGATTGGTTAAGAAATATACCATCACTAAGTTGTTTGATTTGCAATCCTAAAAAGAAAGTTAATTCACCCATTAAACTCATTTCAAATTCATGACTCATACACTTGGCAAATGATTCACATAGTGATTCATCCGAAGAACCAAAAATAATATCATCAACATAAATTTGCACAATAAGAAAATTATTTTCAAAGTGTTTGATAAACAATGTAGTATCAACCTTGCCTTTGGTAAAATTATTTAAAATAAGAAAGGAACTAAGCTTTTCAGACCAAGCTCTAAGAGCTTGTTTCAAGCCATAGAGAGCCATAGTCAATTTGAATATATGATTAGGAAGCAGAGAATTTTCAAATTCGGGAGGTTGTTCGACATATACTTCTTCAGAAATAAAACCATTCAAGAAGGCACTTTTAACATCCATTTGAAATAGTTTAAAATCATTACTTGCATTTAGAGAAAACATCTTCTTCTCCAAATCATTCTAATGGTTCATTGGAAGAGAAGACATTTCAAATCCATTTTCGACTATGTGCCATAAATTCAAATCCAAAGAAAGTAAGAAAACTCTCATTCGAGTTTTCCAATAAGTGTAATCCATCCCATTGAAAAAAAGAGAACGAATGAGAGAGTAACTCTCTTGAAAGCCGAAAAGAGCCATTTCTACTTGAGTGTTATGTTGAATCTCGGATTTTGATGATGAAGTCAATTGTCAATTGTTATTTAATCCATATGTTGAGATAAGTGTGCAGGATTAAATACAATGAAAGTAAGACATGCAGTAGGAGTTACGCCGGAGTCAAGACTATGATCACGTTGGGAGTTCGAGAGTTCGACGGAAGTCCGAACGGTCGTCAGAGGTTCTGCGGGAACAAATCCGAGAAGTCCAGGAGCTTGCCAAAGAAGCTCATCGGAACTCGCCAAGTGGATCGTCACAAATCCAGGAGTTTGCCGGAAGTCCGCCGGAACATCGCCGAGGGTTCGTCGGATGTTCGCCGGAAGTTCGCCGGAAGCTCGTTGGAAGAAGCGATTGACGCACCAGAGCAAGCTGCAGTATAAATGTCTTAAAATATCATAGTTAGCATGATGATTAAGTTAGAAATGGGAGGTGATCCCATTAACTTAATCTTGGGGCAATTGGGCCCTTGATAGACCCAAATTGGGCCGAATGGATCAGCCCATTTGAACCCAGATTTCCTGGTCGGCGGTGGCACCGCCCAGGAGCTGAGTCTCCCAGGATAGCTGGGCAGTGGAACCGCCCATGTTAGGTAGTGGCACTGCTTGGGCTCGGTCTCCGAGTGAGGCTGGGCAGTGGTACCCCCCTGTTGGGAAATCTTGGGGGCGACATCACATACGCAGCGGAAGATCAAGAAAAACAAAACCCCCAATTTCCCAAAAGGATGTTCATCGTCGTGCGAAGATTGGTGCACATAAATCCGTGAAACAAACTGCGTATAAGATAAATTATGTTACTTAGGGAGATCGTATATCCCTGTTTCCTTGCAGATCTCTAGGAGAGGATGAAGGAGGTCAAGCGTCGTCTCTAGCGGTGATCCACACAGCAGGGCTACGATGATGCTCCTCAAAAACTCCAGGCCTACTCTAAGGTGGAGAGGAGGAGGAGAATAGGATAGGCAAGCAAAGGCTCTAGCCCATGAGGCTCTGAATGCCTCCTATTTATAGAGGCCCCTTGTCAAACACTAATGGATCCTCCCCTAATGGGTATTGGATCTGCATCCAATTATCCAAGTCTTTTAGATTAGTGGATCAATATCCAATAATCTCTAATGGGCTTTTATTGGATCTCATCCATGGGATCCAATAATTCAGGGGCTTATTGGATATCCAATAAGATAGGGGCTCCGGCGGATATCTCATATCCGAACCTCTACTCATCGCAACGCCTACCATATGTGTGTGACCCTCTAGGCCCAATATCGAGCTGGTCGTGAGTCATAGATGTCAGAACTCCTTCTGGCTTAGTGAATTATTATCTCTATAATAATTCACTCGACTCATCGACTACGGACGTACTAGGCCACTACGCCGTAGTCCCCAGATGATACAGGGGAATCCAATCCATTGGACCTGTCTATCCTCAGTTACCATGTACTTATAGTCTCTCATCCATCTAATATCCTAGAGACCGTATATTGGGCATGGTGCTGTCAGACCCATATGATTTCTACTCAAGTCTCGCTCTAATCGGATTCTCCGGGAGAACTCTTTCTCTCTCAACCCGAATGACCCTGGTCAGGGATTTGTTTGAGCAAGAACATATGGGATATTTCTCTCATGACGCCGAGAGTGAATGATCCTCTATCGACACTCAATAGCCCTCGTAAGGTCGACTGCCACTCCTAATGACCAGCTGTACTAGATTTGGGATAGCCAAACCTATAAGTCTGGTATCAAAGAGTGGAGCACTTATACAGGATATCCTTGGTGTCTCAAGTCTAAGGACCAGATACACCACTAGGACTACGGAATCATTGTATGACAATAAGGCATCATCAACCATCCAGTATTCCATAAGCGGATCAATTAGTGAACTCATTCTCCAATGAGCACCTGTACTGTATCCCTAGTGTCCCCACACGAGCAGCTATGAGACCAACTGCATCCATCATATGGACGGGTATACAACACACCAGTCTATCCGGTTATCACGATATCCCTCTCGAGTAACCTATGATCGGGATTATTTAGGATCTGTGTTTAAAGGTGAATCAGTCTCATTATTATGATCTCATCACGATCCGATTCCCATTTCACAGATCCAAGGACATTACAATATATACATGCATATATGCAATAGACAATATATAAAGTGATAAATGCCAAAATATAATAAGCAAAAAAAAGATTCTATGTCAAGTCACACGTGCCATCACTCACGTGATTGGCTTACTGGGCACCTATGACTAGCACCCCCCTGTCAGGTGGTGGTACCGCCCGAGCTTAGTCTCCAAGCTCTGTCAGGTGGTAGTACTGCCCAGTTATGGCGGTAGTACCGCCAGGACCCCGGAATTCCGGGAGATGACACTTTTGAGCTCCAAATTCACACCAGTTTGGGGCCTATATAAACCCCACCCTTTCATGTATGAAAGGGCATCGAAACTTAGCATTTACTCTAAGATTTTGAGAGCTTAAAAGTGTTGTAAAAGGCCAAAAGTTCTTCTCTCTCTTTTCTTCCAGGTTTTGATCATTCAAGAGAGGAGTGAAAAATATGTAAGGGTTGTCTCCTAAGCCTATCAAAAGGAGTGAAACTGTAAAAGGGTGGTTGTCCTTCGTCTATTGAAGGAAGGCCCCTAGTGGACGTCGGTGACCTCGTCGGAGGAGGAAGCCGAAAATGGATATAGGTCACGTTTGACCGAACCACTCTAAAACTCTGGTTTGCATTTACTTATTGCTATTACCTTACTGAAACCCCTTCAATAGCTTACTGCCTTCAATACGTTTCCGTACGCTTTCAATCTAAGTATATTTCCGGAATCAGTTTTCAACGTACAAAGGTTTTTCCGAAAACGACGTGATTTTATCCACTGCACTAATTCACCCCCGCCTCTTAGTGCTGACCCTGATCCTAACATGTTAAACCAAAGTAGAAAACCGTAGCTCTAATACCAATTGTTAGGGTCGGAGCGGCACTAAGAGGGGGGGTGAATTAGTGCAGCGGATTAAAACTTGTAAGTTTGAAAATGATTTCGTAAATGCATAGAGATTTCGATTCAACAATGAATAACTTGATAAGAGTAGCTCGAGTAAAGTGAGAAGATGAAAACCGAAAGCTTGTTGCTGTGTAAATAACGATTTCAGAAAGGTAAGTACTCACACATTCAAGGAACACACCAATTTAAAGTGGTTCGGTCAAATGACCTACATCCACTTGCGAAGCCTTCTTCGATGAGGCTCCCAACTTCCACTAGCAAATCACTTTGAAGGGGAAGGACAAATACCCCTCTTACAACCTTTTACAAGTGGTTTACACTCTTACAAATTTCCAAAGAGAAAGAAGGAGGTGAACACTTAAGCTATTGAAAACAAGACTTGCTAAAGATTTTGCTAAGGCTTTATCTCAATCTCTAACTTCTCAAAGGTTTATTCTCTGTTGAGAATTGAGGGGTATTTATAGACCCCAAGAGGATTCAAATTTGGGCTCCATATTTTGAATTCCTTTGGGTTCCCAGAGCTGGCGGTGCCACCGCTTGTCAGTGGCGGTGCTACCGTCTGTCAATGTCACATTGACCGTGTACTGACGGTGCCACCGCCCAACCCTTCGGGTGCTGGGCGGTGCCACCGCCTAGTCCGATGATACAACTGCTTAATCCCTCAGTTTCTGGGTGGTTCCACCGCCTAGTCTGGTGGTGCCACCGCCTAGACTATTTCAGCTTACTGGTTGGGCTCCAAACTTGGCCCAAACCAATCCGAACTGGGGCCCAATTGGCCCCTAATCGAGTTATAGGATTAACCTTTAATCCTAACCCTAATTACATGCAAACTATGAAATTAAGACATAGTCCTAAGCAAGTTTTTAACTGGCAATGTCGAGTTTTCTTCCAACAAGCTTTTCAGCGAACTTCTAATGGACTTCCGATACACCCTCGGATTTCTTCCGACGGACTCCCTGCAGGCTCCCGGTCTTGTGGCGAGTTCAGCAAGTCTTTGGTAAGTAGCCAAACCTTCTCAGTGATCTCCGTGAACCTCCGACGATCTCTTCGGCGAACTTCCGAAAACTTCGGCAAGTCCCCGATTTCTTCTCGATTGGTTCCAGCAGCACTTCCATTGATTCTTCGGACTTTCGACGGACTCTCGAACACCCATCGAACTTGACTCTAATAAACTTACTTTTTTTCTTCAAGCTATCGTAGTTAATCTTGCACAAGTAAAGCAAAACTTTGATCTAGACAATTACTCCTAAGCAATTAATCAAGTTGTCCGGCATGTCATTGGTCCCTCGACGCTTTGTCCGATTCTTCGGTGCATCGTCCTCTCTTGCGGCCTATTGCCCAATCAGCCAATTGACTTCGCAACTCCGATAGCCTAGGTGCAATATCCGCTCTTCTTGGCCCAATGCCCGAATCTATGACCTGAAGCCTTTTGTCGATACATCGATCGATCCACCGACCCGTCGTCCAATCTTTTAACATGTTCCTCCAGCCCAACATTATTTTCCTGCTTTAATTGTCTCATCTTGATCGAAGCATCCTGCGTCACTAAAAATGCAAATTAAATCAAAAACACATATTAAGTGGTTTCATCATCAAAATATGAGATTCAACAATTTTTAAGAGATTCATAAAAATAATACAAATAGATTCATCAAAATTAATAAGATAGAGAAAAATAATTTTTTAAAAATATTTTTCTCATTTTAGTTATTTCAATTTAAGTGATTGATTTTATATAAGCATGCCTTTTTCATTTATGCCAAATCGAAGCATATATCATTATTTAAACCAAAAAACAAATTTCCACATCATGACAAAAAATATAATACATTAAACATAAGGTTTCTTTAAACAAGCGATTTGGTTTATCATTTTGATTCCAATGATAATACAATTTTCATTTTATGTGTTTCATTTTGTGTGATTGATTTTATATTCGGATTCTCAATTTTTTTATCAAATCAAAATATATATCACTGTTTAAAATGAAAGTGCAAGGTTTATCACAAAAATCATCAAGATCAATAAATCTCAAAAATCATCATGTATAACTTCAAAATCTCATGCATAAAATAAAGTCATCAAGCATTGTACCAAAACGTTCATTAAAACAATAAGCATGATATCAAGCCTCTTAATATTTTTATTAAAACATTAAGCATTATTGCATAGAGCATTTGTAATTAAAATCAAAGTCAAAAGGCAATACGAAAATCATCAAGAAGCGATTATTACTTCATTACATCATTAAAGCCTCAAGCATGATCTCATTGAACATAACACATTTTCAATCAAAATAAAAAATCAACACACATAAGTTTAATCATTTCTTCTTAAAACCATACATAGGTTTAATCATTAGATTTAAATCTAACATTTTATTATTTTTTCATAAAACATGCAATTTTCATTATCATTTTCAAAATTTAGCTAGAAAAGTGAGCATGATCCCAAAACCTTTAACATTTTCATTACATCATTAAACATGCAATTTTCAAACAAAAATTTATAAATTTTCTAAACTAAATTAAAAATAACTCATGAAAAATATCAAGTAATTTTGAAATAATGTAATGGAGTTTTGTTTAAGTTGTTTACCTCATTGTTGAAAGTCGTGAAGGCATAGTTTACCACTTCGTCTTCATTGGTTTGCTCCTTATTTTCGGATGAGCTCGTTTCATCCCAAAGTGCTTCCCTCTTCTTGCGTTCATAGCAAGTAGTTGCGTTCTTTTTGTTCTTTAATTTTTGTTTTATGAACTTTTTATATTTCATAGTGAGGAGTTCAAGTTCACCATCACTTAAGCTTATGCTTGAGTGGTTTTCGTTTATTCTAAGTCCGAAATCTTTCCTGTTCTTTGGAAGGTTGTTCTCATGTTCGTTTTGTGTATTGTGCGCCATTTCACATGTTATTAATGAACCAAAAAGTTCTTCTAGTAAAAAATTATTAAGATCTTTTGCCTTTTGTATTGCGGTTACTTTCGGATCCCAACTCTTATTAAGAGAACATAAAATTTTATTTACAAGTTCAAAATCCGAAAAACTTTTACCAAGTTCTTTTAAACTATTGACGATATCTGCAAAATAGATGTACATGTCAACAATAGTTTCACTTGGTTTCATATGAAACAACTCGAAATCATGTATCAAAAAATTAATTTTAGAGTCTTTAACTTTACTAGTGCCTTCGTGTGTGATTTAAAGTGTGTGCCAAATATCAAAAGTCGTTTCGCAAGTAGAAACCTGATTGAACTCGTTTTTATCTAAAGTGCAAAATAAGGCATTCATAGCCTTTACATTTAAAGAGAAAGTCTTCTTCTCCAAATCATTCCAATTGTTTATTGGAAGAGAAGACCTTTGAAATCTGCTTTCAACAATATTCCATAAATTCAAATACAAGGAAAGCAAGAAAACTCTCATTTGAATTTTTCAATATGTGTAGTCCGTCCCATTGAATATGGGAGGACAAATGAGAGAGTAACACTCTTAAAAGCCGAAAAGAGTCATTTCTCTTGGGTGTTAAACTAAATGAGAAAAACAAGGCTATGATACCAATTGTTAGGATCAAGAGCGGCACTAAGAGTAGTGTAGCGGTAAAATTACGTCGGTTCTAAAAAATTCTTCATATAATAGAAACCAAACTCAGAAGATGACTTGAAATCTCGTTCGTATATGTAGTGAAAAGTAGTAAGCAAGTAAAGATATTTGCAGTAAGGTAAATTGCATAAAAGAAAAGCAAACCAGATTTTTATAGTGGTTCGATCATCGTGACCTATATCCACTCCACCGATTCCTCTTCCATCGAGGCCACCAACATCCACTATCGATCTTCTTTCAACGGGCGAAGATCAACTACCCTTTTACACCCCTCTTTTCATTTTCATGAGTTTAGGAGACAACCCTTACAAGCACACACTCCTCTCTAAATAGAATTCTAAGTCTAAGCTAGAGGAGGGATCTCTTAAGCAATTTCTATAGCGTTTTCTCACTTTTAAGTTCTCTGTGCTTATGTATGTTAACTAGGGACGAGATTGGTATTTATAGGCCTCAAGTTGATTCAAACTTGGAGCCTAAAAATATCTCATCCCGGGTTTCCTGGGTACGGGCGGTACCACTGCTTGTGCTGGGCGGTACCACCGCTAGTGTTAGAATGACACTGACACTGCATTTGGCGGTACCACTGCCTGGCACCCTACCACTGGGTGATACCACCGCCTGGGAGGCTATGTTGGGTGGTACCACTGCTAGTGTCAGTTTGACACTAACATTGCATTGGGTGGTACCACCACCCATTCTGGCAGTACCACCGCTTGACACCTTGCCACTGGGTCGTAACACTGCCCAGACTACCGGTACCACCGCCTGACACAATATCGAAGATTGTGCCACGATGGTGGCACCTGTTGGGTTATTGTTTGGCCTTTCATTAAGCCCAACACAGTTCTTACATGGGCCCAACTAGCCCCTAATTGAGTTGGCCTAATTCCAATCAATTATGTGCTAACTACGAATTCTAAGACATTTACTAAGCTAAACAAGTCCATAAGTCTAGTTTTCTTCTAGCGAGCTTCCGACAATCTTCCGGCGAACTTCCAATGATCTCTCAACAATGTTCCAGCAGACTCTTAGCAAGCTCCTGGACTTCACGATGATATTCTTGGTGAGTTCTGATGAGCTTCTTTGGCAGGCTCTAGGACTTCTTGATTGGTTCCGACATAACATCCGACGAACGTCCGGACTTCTGACGAACTCTCGAACTATCCTACATCACTTAAAACATAGATCAAATCATAAACACTTATCAATTAGTTTCATCATCAAAATCCAAGATTCAACATTAGACTCTAAACTAACTCAATCTAGACATAATCGATTACAAGTGAATCCTATGTTGTCCTGCATGTCATTGGTCTATTGACGCTTTATCCGATTCTTTGGCGCACTATCCTCTCTTGCAGCCTATTGCCCAATCGGCTAGTTGACTCCGCAACTCCGATCTCTTTGGTATAGTATCCGCTCTTCTAGGCCTGATGCTCGAATTCATGTCTTAAAGCCTTCTGCCGACACGTCGACTGTTCCTCCAGCTCGATGTCTAATCTTCTGACATGTTCCACTAGCCCAACATGATTCTTCCTACTTTAGTTGTCTCTCCTTGATTGAAGTATCCTACATCACTTAAAACATAGATCAAATCATAAACACTTATCAATTAGTTTCATCATCAAAATCCAAGATTCAACATTAGACTCTAAACTAACTCAATCTAGACATAATCGATTACAAGTGAATCCTATGTTGTCCTGCATGTCATTGGTCTATTGACGCTTTATCCGATTCTTTGGCGCACTATCCTCTCTTGCAGCCTATTGCCCAATCGGCTAGTTGACTCCGCAACTCCGATCTCTTTGGTATAGTATCCGCTCTTCTAGGCCTGATGCTCGAATTCATGTCTTAAAGCCTTCTGCCGACACGTCGACTGTTCCTCCAGCTCGATGTCTAATCTTCTGACATGTTCCACTAGCCCAACATGATTCTTCCTACTTTAGTTGTCTCTCCTTGATTGAAGTATCCTACATCACTTAAAACATAGATCAAATCATAAACACTTATCAATTAGTTTCATCATCAAAATCCAAGATTCAACATTAGACTCTAAACTAACTCAATCTAGACATAATCGATTACAAGTGAATCCTATGTTGTCCTGCATGTCATTGGTCTATTGACGCTTTATCCGATTCTTTGGCGCACTATCCTCTCTTGCAGCCTATTGCCCAATCGGCTAGTTGACTCCGCAACTCCGATCTCTTTGGTATAGTATCCGCTCTTCTAGGCCTGATGCTCGAATTCATGTCTTAAAGCCTTCTGCCGACACGTCGACTGTTCCTCCAGCTCGATGTCTAATCTTCTGACATGTTCCACTAGCCCAACATGATTCTTCCTACTTTAGTTGTCTCTCCTTGATTGAAGTATCCTACATCACTTAAAACATAGATCAAATCATAAACACTTATCAATTAGTTTCATCATCAAAATCCAAGATTCAACATTAGACTCTAAACTAACTCAATCTAGACATAATCGATTACAAGTGAATCCTATGTTGTCCTGCATGTCATTGGTCTATTGACGCTTTATCCGATTCTTTGGCGCACTATCCTCTCTTGCAGCCTATTGCCCAATCGGCTAGTTGACTCCGCAACTCCGATCTCTTTGGTATAGTATCCGCTCTTCTAGGCCTGATGCTCGAATTCATGTCCAAAGCCTTCTACCGACATGTCAATCGATCATCTAGCCCGACGTCCGATCTTCTGACATATTTACTCTGGCTCAACGTCCGATTCCTCCTACTTTAATCGATTTATCTTTTTTGATTGAAGCTAGTCCTACGTCACTTAAATGTACATTAGATGATAAACACATCAATTGATTTCATCAAAAAAATCTAAGATTCAATAAGTTACCCCTTTTACCCTCAACCCTAGCTGACCGAGCCAATAAACAGAGAGGGGGGGGGGGGGGGGGGGGGGGGGGTGTGGCAGTTAGGAAGCCCAAAGACCCAAATATAAACCCTAGCCACTCTTCTTTATAAGATAGAGGCAGCTAGGTGGGGTTTATTACAATCTTACTAGGTTTTTATTAGCTGCTTCTTGGTTGAGTAGGACCCAACCTTGCTAGGATCCTATCAAGCCCATCATCTCCAAATCAGCCTTGTCCTTAAAGCTGAGGTTCTATGAACTCAGAGAACTGGGTTTACAGCTCCTCATATGATTTTCATGAGGCGTCTTCAAGTGATAAATTATTCCAATGCACTAGTACTTCAGTAGAGAGATGTTAGGAACCTTTTAATTTTCCTTTTATTTTTGCGTATTTATTAAGTCTGTTTATTTTAACTAAAGTCGGAACTCTATAAATAGGGATGTAACTGCTTCTTTTCGCATCAATGAAAAATACTATTCTGTCTTTTGACAAACCGTAGGAGGCCGATCCCCTCGAAGCGATCAAGGAGGTCGATCCCCTCGAAGCGATCATCCCTTTCTCTTCTTCTTTTTTACGATAAGATTGTAGGGTCTTATCAATTGGTATCAGAGTAGCGATCCTTGGCGTTCTCGCTGCAACGTTAAAAAAAAGAAAAAAAGAAAAAAAAAGTGGGTTGTTACCCCGGTGGCCACCGGGAAGGGTTCCCCGCTTCCCTTCTTCCCCACCTCTGCCCCTGCTCTCCGGCAGGCCGCGCCCTCCCTTGCTGCCTCCTTTCCACCGCCGGCGTTGATTCCCGGCCGATCGACCAACACCGTCGCTGCCCCCAGCCGGCGACCTCTCCTCCTCGCTTCCCCATCTCGCTCGAGCCAGAAGGACCACTGGCGCCGTCTCCCTGCCAGCGGACCACCCCTTCGTCGGCGACGCTGCCCTAAATTCCCTGCCACCGTGCCCCCACCGGGTCGCAGCCGCAGTCGCCGGTTGCCCCCCCTCCTCACGGCGACCGAAACAGGGCAACTCACTACTGCTGCCCTTGTTTCCAACCGCGCCTCCACCAGCCGCGCCTCCAGCACTCCTCTTTCCCTCGAGCGCCGTCGCCGCCCAGCCGACCCATCACCGCTGCGGGCCACCGTGCGATGACCGCCGCTCGCCTCCCAGCCGTCGCTCCACCTTGCTCTGCATCCTCTGTAACCGAAACAAAGCACAGGCAGTTCACCTTGCTCTGCCCTTGTTCTCAACCGCGCCGCTCCACCGTGGGTTCCTTGCTGCTTTGCTGCTGCCGGCTGTTACCACCGTCGCTGCTACTGCCCAGCTACTGTGCAGATGCCCTTGACTAGACATCAGAAACAAGAACTGGGGATTACCAATTTGCAATCGTATGCAATGGCTGCCGATAACTCAGTGAAGGCACAAATGGAAGCGTTGGAAACTAGAATTGAAAATCGGCTACAAGAAACTCTTCATGATTTCAAAAAGAGTTTGTTGGAGCACTTTAGCAGGTTTCAACAAGATGGGAGCTCAAGTTCTCCGCTGAATAGATCGAGAGATACAGAAAAAGGGACCCAGGATGGTGACACATACTACCCACGCATCAGGGTAGAATTTCCACGATGGGAAGATGGGGATCCGACCAGTTGGATCTCTAGGGCGGAAAATTTTTTTCGTTTTCACAGAACCCCAGAAGAATCCAAGGTGGAAGTGGCCTCAATCCAGCTCGATGGAGATGCAATCCAGTGGTATGATTGGTATGAAACTTGTCACGAAATTCCTTCTTGGGAACAGTTTAAAAGAGGACTTCTTGTTCGCTTTGGACCATCCGAATATGAGAATGTTGATGGCCAACTCGCTAAAATTCGGATGACTTCTACAGTGTTGGAATATCAAAGTAGATTTGAACGATTGTCCAACCAAGCTAGAGATTGGTCAGAACGACAACTTTTGGGTACATTTATTGAAGGGCTTATTCCCGAGATCCGATGCGAGGTTAAGGCTCGTCAACCCCGCACTATGATGGCTGCGATTTCATTTGCATGCCTACATGAAGAAAAAATTGGTGTGGAATATCGTCGAAACAAAGGTGCCAATAAACAAGTGATTAGCAGAGCAGGCAACCTACCTCATCTACTCCTAGTCGAAACCATAACACTAGCAAACTAACCCGAGAAGAACTCAAAGAAAGGTTAGCAAAGGGTTTGTGCTGGCATTGCGATGAAAAGTGGAGTAAGGAGCATTGATGCAAACAAGGAAGGCTTTTGATGATTGAACCGATCGAGGAGGAACCAGAAGTAGAAGTATCGGATTCCGATCATGAAGAAGTGAAAATTAATGATGATGTTGAAGCCGTCACACATACAGTACATGCATTGGCTGGCTACTCTAATCCACAAACCATGAAAATTAGGGGAACTCTGAAACACCAGTCTGTCACTGTTTTAATTGATATAGGTAGCACCAATAATTTTATGGATAGGAAAGTTGCAGCCCGATTAGCTTACCATATTGAATGTTGTGACAAATTTGAAGTCAAGGTAGCCGATGGACGGATTTTAACCTGTGACAGCAAGTGCTCAAAGATAAAACTAATAATGTTGCAAGGCCAAGAATTATTTGTGGATTTCTTTTTATTGCCCTTGGAAGACTATGAAGTGGTGCTCAGAATTGAATGACTATTAACCCTAGGTGATGTCTCCTGGAATTTTTCTAAATTGATTATGAAGTTCTTTATTAATGGAAGACAGGTGACCCTCCAAGGAAGACGTGGAGGTAAAGTTACAACTATCACTAGCTATCGGATGGAGCGGGTCCTTCGGAAGACACACACTGGATTTTTGGTGCAATTGCATACCATTGAAAAGGAAATGACATCGAACATTCCAGTTGGAAATATTGAATCCTTGCTAGCCGAGTTTGCAGATATATTTGCAGAGCCACACGGACTTCCACCTCTTAGATGTCATGATCATCGGATCCCATTGTTACCCGAGAAGGCACCAACCAATGTCCGAACCTATAGATATCCACATTTCCAAAAGGTAGAGATAGAGAGGATTGTCACAGAGATGCTCAAAACAGGAGTTATACGAGCTAGTGTTAGCCCATATTCTTCCCCAGTCTTACTAGTCAGAAAGAAGGATGGCTCATGGCGGATGTGTGTCGACTATCGTGCACTTAACAACATTACAGTGAAGGATAAATATCCTATTCCAGTAGTGGATGAACTGTTGGACGAATTGGGAGGAGCTCAGGTCTTCACTAAATTGGACCTACGATCGGGTTATCATCAAATCAGAGTACATGAAAGGGATGTTCAGAAAACTGCCTTCAGGACACATAATGGCCATTATGAGTTTCTAGTAATGCCTTTTGGGTTAACCAATGGGCCCTCTACCTTCCAGAGTTTAATGAATGATATATTTCGGGCTCATCTCCGTAAGTTTGTTTTGGTTTTCTTTGATGATATTTTAATATACAGTCATTCCCTAGAAAGTCATTTATTACATTTACGAATTGTCTTTAATATTCTTCGTGAGCATGGTCTTTTTGTCAAGAGATCCAAATGCAGTTTTGGGCAACTTGAGGTTGAGTACCTTGGCCATATCATATCTCAAAGGGGTGTTGCAGTTGATCCTTCAAAAATCCAAGTGATGATAGATTGGCCAATTCCAAAGTCAATCAAAGCCTTAAGGGGGTTCTTGGGACTAACAGGCTATTATCGAAAGTTTGTGAAGAATTATGGCAAAATTAGTGCCCCCTTGACGTCACTTCTAAAGAAAAATGCATTCAGATGGTCAGAAGAGGCAACTCATGCTTTTCAAACCTTGAAAACTGTAATGACTACTACACCTGTTCTTGCTCTACCCGATTTTAATAAGATGTTTGTGATTGAATCTGATGCTTCTGGAGCTGGAATAGGGGCTGTATTAATGCAGGAAGGTCGGCCTATCGCTTATGCTAGTAAGGCTCTTTCCCCTTCCCATTTGAGTTCATCTATTTATGACAAGGAGATGCTAGCCATAATACATGCAGTCACAAAATGGAGGCCCTACCTAATTGGTCGACGATTTCAAATATGCACTGATCACAAAAGCCTCAAATATTTTCTAGAGCAAAAGATTTATTCTCCAGAGCAGTAGAAATGGGTCACAAAGATACTGGGATTCGATTATAAGATCGTTTATAAAAAGGGGAGTGAGAATTTAGTAGCAGATGCCCTCTCACGCCTTCCAGAACAAGCTGAACTAGTAGCTATTTCTATTCCTATTTGCGAGACTTTAGAAGTTATCAGAAGGGAATGGTCAAATAATCCTGAGATCCAAAACATCGTTAAAAAATTAGAAGAAGCCCCAGGTTCTGTCTCAAATTATAGTTGGGATTCGGTGGACTTGCGCTATAAAGGCCGAATAGTGGTTGCCCCACATTCTCCTTGCCAGGCAATAATTCTGAAGGAGTTTCATTCATCACCCGTTGTTGGTCACTCGGGATTTCTCCGCACTTATAAGCGAGTTCGACAACTTTTTTACTGGAAAGGTATGAAAAATTTTATCAAGAAATTTGTTACTGAATGTGATGTTTGCCAACGTCGCAAAAGTGAGACAGTAGCCACCCCAGGCTTACTACAGCCCCTTCCTATTCCTAATGCTACTTGGACCGATATATCTATGGATTTCATTGACAGTCTCCCATCATCTCAAGGAAAGAGTACTATACTTGTAGTCGTGGATAGACTTACGAAGTATGCTCATTTCTGTGCTTTACAACATCCTTATACTGCTGCAAGTGTTGCTCATATTTTTGTGGAAAACATAGCTAAATTGCATGGGAGTCCCCGTTCTATTGTTAGTGACAGAGACAAGATTTTTACTAGCTCCTTCTGGACAGAACTTTTTCGTTTACAAGGTACTCAGCTGAATATGAGCACTGCTTATCATCCACAAATAGATGGGCAAACTGAAGTGGTAAACAGGTGCCTAGAAAATTACCTCCGATGCTTTACTAGCGACAAGCCGAAGGAATGGGTCAAATGGCTTCCCTGGGTAGAGTGGTGGTATAATACCTCTTACCATTCTTCTATTAAAATGACTCCATTTGAAGCAGTTTATGGCCAACCCCCACCTACAATTACAAAGTATGTACCCAGTTCTTCTAAAGTTGATCAAGTGGATAAGGAATTGATGGATAGAAATAAGATTATTCAGCTGTTAAAGGATAACCTCACAGTCGCACAAGCAAGAATGAAACAACAAGCTGATAAACACCGAAGTGAATGAGAATTTACTGTGGGTGATTGGGTTTTCCTTCATCTTCAACCCTACAAGCAAACTTCCATAAAGGTCCGATCTTCCATGAAGCTATCTCCTCGGTTTTTTGGGCCTTATAAGGTATTAGAACGCATTGGACCAGTGGCCTACCGCTTGGATTTGCCTGCTAGTTCGAAAATACATCCAATCTTTCATGTTGCATGCCTTAAAAGGAAATTGAGTGAAGATGTACTAGTGCAGTGCCATTTGCCGGACACTACTACTACTGGGGAAGTTCAAGCTCAACCACAAGCCATACTTGATCGACGAGTTGTAATGTACCGCAGACATCCTGTAACTGAAGTGCTAGTGCAATGGGCCAACTTACCAAGGGAAGATGCCACTTGGGAGTCCTACAGCATGCTAAAGGAGAAGTTTCCAGAATTTGATGCTGCTCAGCCTTGAGGGCAAGGCTGAATTGTAGGAGGCAGGATTGTTAGGAACCTTTTAATTTCCCTTTTATTTTTACGTATTTATTAAGTCTGTTTATTTTAACTAAAGTCGGAACTCTATAAATAGGGATGTAACTACTTCTTTTCGCATCAATGAAAAATACTATTCTGTCTTTTGACAAACCGTAGGAGGCCGATCCCCTCGAAGCGATCAAGGAGGGCCGATCCCCTCGAAGCGATCAAGGAGGTCGATCCCCTCGAAGCGATCATCCCTTTCTCTTCTTCTTTTTTACGATAAGAGTGTAGGGTCTTATTAAGAGACATCGACAATACTTCACGATTCTGCGATCGATGATGGCTTATGGTTGAGCTTGAATATCTCCATCATCAGTAGTGTTGGGCAATTGGATCTGGGGTGACTTGTGTTCTACCAACTTGGGCTTCAAGCATGATACGTGGAAGACAAGGTGAAATTTGATATCCTCAAGTAATTTAAGTATGTATGCCATAGTTCAAATATGCTCTATGATCTGATAGGGCCCATAAAAACGTGGGGATAGCTTTATGGAGGCTCGTGTATTAATAGAGAGTTGCTTGTATGGTTATAGGCGAAGATAAACCCAATCCCCTATTGAAAATTTTCTTTCGCATCATCATATATTGGCTTGCTGCTTCATTCTGGCTTGAGTGGTAAAGAGATTATCCTTTAGCAGTTGTAGGAGTTTGTCTCTGTCAATTAAATCTTGGTCGATCTGATCTACCTTGGCCAAGCTAATTACATACTTTGGAATCACAAGGGCTAGCCGACCATATAGTGCTTCATATGGGGCACATTTTGTAGATGAATGATATGTAGTATTATACCACCATTTGGCCCAGGGAAGCCATTTCGCCCACTTCTTTGGTTGGTCACTAGCGAAACACTAAAGGTACGTCTCTAAACACCTGTTCACCAACTTTGTTTGGCCGTCAGTTTATGGATGATATGTTATGCTCATCTTGAGTTTGGTGCCTTGTAACTGAAATAACTTAGTCCAAAATTTACTAGTGAAGATCTTATTATGATCATTTACAATGGACCTTAGCATCCCATGTAGTTTAATAATATTTTCTATGAAAATTTGAGCAATACTAGCAGTAGTATAGGAATTTCGCACAACACAAAAAGGAGCATATTTCGTAAGCCGATAAACCACCACGAGGATTGTGCTTTTACCTTTGGAAGGTGACAAACCTTCGTTGAAGTCTATGGAGATGTCAGTCCACACTAAGTCCGGTATGGGCAGTGGTTGTAGCTTCTCTGGACTCGCCACTGTTTCACCCTTTTGCTGTTGATATACATCACATTGTATCACATATTCAGAAATAATTTTTTTCATCTATCTCCAATAAAAAATTTGCTTCACTCTTTTGTAGGTTCTTAGAAATCTATAGTGCTTTATTGAAGGTGTGGAGTGCATTTCATATAGGATGATTTTGATGCAAGGGGAGTCGGGTATAAACACAATGCATCCTTTGTAGCATAGATCCCTCGAATCCCAAGTGTAGTGGGCTATTGCACTTGGATCCTCTAATTTTTTTTATGATATTGCTGATCTTTGGATTCTTCTTTTATTTCTCTTAAATGTTCTCGAGGAAGCTGGTGGTAGGAAGGGTGATGGCTAAAAATTTAGCTTGCTCAGGTAGTTGTGAGAGTGTATTTGCAACAAAATTTTCTTTCCCTTTTTTGTAAATAATATCATAATCAAATCCTAAAAGTTTGGTTACCCATTTTTGCTGCTTAGGGGATGGTATTTTCTTTTCCAAAAAGCACTTAAGGCTTCTATGGTTAGTTTTAATTTGAAATCGTCGACCGATCAGTTAAGGTCTTCACGTCATTACTGTGTGCACAATAGCGAGCATCTCTTTATCATATATTGACATTTTTTGATAGGAGGGAGACAATGCTTTATTGGTGTATGCAAGTGGTCAACTATCTTGCATGAGAATGACTCCAATTCTGACTCCAGATGCGTCGGCCTCAATGATAAAGGGTCGGCTGAAATCTGGTAGCGCTAGCACTAACATCGTCATTATGGCTGCGTTAATTTTGTCGAAGGCAGCGGAGGCTTTGTCCGACCATTGGAAGACATCTTTTTTTAGTAGAGAAGTGAGAGGTGTACATTTGTCAAGTTCCATCCTTCTTGCATACAAGTAGCCTATTAGTCCAAGGAACCCACGTAGTAATTTCACGTTTGTAGGTTTCGGCCAGCCTTACATTGCTTCAATTTTTGTTGGGTCTACCACCACTCATTTTTCTGATATTATGTGCCTAAGGTACTCTACTTTTTGCTAGAGAAATCTACATTTTGGTTGCTTAACAAAAAGAGTATTCTCTCGAAGGATCGTCAAAACAACCCGTAAATGCTAAAAGTGAGTCTCAAGAGAAGGGCTATAAATGAGAATATCATCTCAAAATACCAGAATAAATTTGCAAAGAAAGCTCTGAAAAATATCGTTCATAAGACTTTGAAGGTTGAAAGAGTATTAGTGAGTCCAAAAGGCATTACCAAAAAATCATAATGGCCGTTATGTGTGCAGAATGTAGTTTTCGGAATGTTGTCTTCACATACCCGAATTTGGTGGTAACTAGATTAGAGGTCCAACTTCGTGAAGCCTCGGGCTCCTTTTAACTCATCAAAAAGTTCATCAACCATTGGTATTGGGTACTTTTCCTTGACGATAATGCCATTTAAAGCTCGATAGTTGATGCACATCTGTCAAGTTCCGTCCTTCTTGCATACAAGTAGTATCAGTGAGGAATATAGGCTATAATTTAGCCGACTCACCCCTATTTTAAGCATCTCCTTTATAATCTTTTTAATTTCATCCTTCTAGAGGTGAGGATAATGGTATAGTCGAGTGTTTGCAAGTGGTTTGCTCAGAAGAATTAGAATCCGATGGTCATGTTGCCGAGTAGGAGGAAGACCATGTGGTTCAACAAAAATATCGATAAATTTAGTAAGCAATTGGGCGAGATTTTGACCTTCAATTTCTATTTTCTTCCCCTCTAGTTGCTGCTAGAGATGCATAAAAAAATCATCATTTATTTTGTGTAAAACTTTCTCCATTCATTGGGTCAAAACGATGGTTACATTGCTTCCGCGCTTCCTACGTAGGATGATCTGTTTGCCTTTGCAGTAGAATTTCATAATTAATTTAGAAAAGTTCCAAAGACATCACCTAGCATCATCAGCCATTCTATACCAAGCATGGCCTCATAATCATCAATTGGTAGGAGAAAGAAGTCAACGACAATTTCTTGGTTTTGCAATAATAGTTTCACTTGCGGGCATCTTTGGTCGCACTTAAGAATTCTGCCATCGGCGACCTTTACATAAAACTTGCTGCAACCTTCAATGTGAAATGCCATCCAAGCAACAATCATACTATTTAGAAAGTTATTAGTGTTGCCCGTGTCAATGAGAGTAGTGATCGGTTGTTGTTTGAGAAGGCCTTTAACTTTCATCGTTTGCCTGTTTAAGTAGTTGGCTAGCGAGTGTACCATAAAGTCAGTTGATTGTGGCTCTTCTTTCACATCTTTTTCTTCATGTTCAAGGCTCTCTTTTGGATTTTCAATGACCTCTTTTTTTATTAGTTCAATCACAAGAAGTCTCTCTTTTTTACAGCGATGCTCGTGGCTCCACAGCTCATCGCAGTGCCAACATAACCCCTTCGCAGATTGCTCCCGAAGCTCTTCTCTTGTCAATTTTTTTAGTGCATGGGCTTGGATAATAGTAGGGGCGGTTGAGGGCTTTAGTATTACTAGTCGGGGAGTGACCTAGTCCTCCAGGCTTCATAGTTCAATCGCTCCTCTTGAAGTCATGCAAAAGTGATGGCTGCCATAAGCGTGTATGGTTGTCGCACTTTAACTTCTCCCCGGATCTCCGGCTTCAAGCCTTCAATAAAAGTCCCTAATAGTTATTTTTCAGACCAATCATAAGTTTGATTAGATAACCTTTTAAATCTGGTTTGGTACTCTTGAATGGTGGAGGTTTGTCAGATCTTTGCTAGTTGTCCGTCAATGTTCTCATAATTAGTTGGTCCGAAGTGGATCAACAGTCATTCTTTGAATTATCGCCATGAGAGGACTCCTTGAGTGTGGTCAGACCAATTAAACCACTATATGGCATCCCCTTCAAGATGTATAGCCACAATTTTCACCATAGATGCGTCCGCAATTTTGTGGTATCGAAAATATCGCTTCACACAAGAGATCCAACCAATCGGGTCTCCTTCTTCCCATCTAGGGAAGTCCACCCTCATGCGTGGATAGTAGGGATCAGTCATAGAGCCTCTCCTCTCTTAGAAGTCATCTCTTCAGTCAGAGCTCTCTCTTTGATGTGATTTTTTCGGGCTCGGTGGTTGGCCGAAACTGAGTTCGGTAAAGAGAGTTTGAATCTTATCCTCTATTCACGTCTCAAAGCCTTCAAATTTAGCATTGATTGCCTTCTCAGATGCCATTGTATATGTCTCTAAATCTATAATATTAAGATCTTTCTTTTATTGTCGAGTTAAAGGCATGTATCGGTTGAGAGAAGTTGTGGTCAAAAGGATTGGTGGATTGGTGTATGTAAGAGCAGAATTGTCGTCGAAGAAATAGCAGTTTCATGATGAAATTTCTAATAAAAATCGAGAGATTTGAAGAGGGAATTTGACAACAAAATCTTAGTTTAGATAATAGCAATGATGACAAGTTTGATCAAGAAGATTTCGACAGTATAACAGTAAGGAAATCGATACAAGTTGCGATAGCAGAATTCTCATCAAAAAATTCTAATGATTTATGATGAAAATTTACAGCAACACAAGAACATTTTAGAGATGAATTCCTCAATAGATCAATCTAAGATGGAAACCAAGATGATCTATGAAGTGTATAAGAAATTTTGTTCAAAAAGGATACCAAATAGATCAGTTAAAGGCAACAATATGTGACTAAAATTTTCTGCAGCAATCCTTCATTCGTAAAGATGATAACTTTTGCGGTGAAAGGAATTTGTAGCACGGGATAGATAAAAAGTCTTCTTCTTGGTATTTTGAATGAAAAATTATAGCAGTAAAAGGTATTGGTGATAGGAGAATACCATAACTCTGATGTAATTAGAGGTGACGACAGTAGATTGATTTGATCTACGATAGAAGATGAGGGTAGAGATGGTGACATCAAGAGCAATTGTGGGAATTGCTTGGCTGGTGGGCAGCAGGGGTGGCAGCAAAAGTAGCAAGATCACTGCTTTGATACCATATAATAGAACCCTAGAAGAATTCTATGTAAATTAATCTTTGAGAGGGATCAACCCTTGGAATGTTATAGGGGTTCCACCCTCCTAGAAGTCGGCTAAATGGCTGCAATTGTAGATGGATCTTATTCTCAAAGAGATAGAGGTTGCATGCTTATATAGGGCTCCAAACCCTAGCCTTAGTGGTTGCTTTCTAAGTGAGTTACCCCTTTTACCCTTAACCCTATCCGATCAGTCTAGTAAAAGGGGGGGGGGCGATGGCTAGGAAGCCCAAAAGCCCAAATATAAACCCTAGTCACTCTTCTTTATAGAATAAAGGTGGCTAGGTGCGGTTTATTATAATCTCACAGGGTTTTTATTAGCTGCTTCTTGGTTGAGTAGGATCTAACCCTGCTAAGGTCCTATCGGACTCTCACCCCTAGGAGTATTGTCAGGCCATCTACTTGTCCCTGTCAAGACATTCTTAAACCTTATCCAACAAGTGCAAGCACTAGCCAATACGATATAAGTCATTGCCTTGCTTCTAACTTGGCTAGCCCAATAGATGCGCCACCACCTCAATCGTAATCAGTAGCTTGACAACCACTAGCATCGGTGTCCATTGGGATCCCCCCACTAGATGGGTTGCCAACTTCTCAAGGGCACTAGAGGCCCACTGAACATTAACCAAGGGAGTGCCCTTCTCTTTGACCATGGAGTTTAGTAGACTGCCCTGTGGGGAAATCTAGGGGTGACATAACATGTGCAGCGAAAGAATATAAAATAAAAATCCTAAATTTCCCAAAAGGTGTTTATCATCATGCGAAGATTGGTGCACAAAACCCACGACATAAAAAACCAAATGTGAGATACCTAGGGAGATCGTATATCCCTGAATCCCTATAGATCTATTGGAGAGGATGAAGAAGGTCAAGTGTTCTCTTCTCTAGCAGTGATCTACACAATAGGGCTGTAACGACACTTCTCAAATTTCAACTTCTACTATCTGAGAAGGAGAAGGGGAGAGGAGAATAGGAGGTGGCCACCAAGAAGCCCCAACCTATGGGCCTTTAGTTCCCTCCTATTTATAGAGGTCCCCAGTTAACCCTAATAGATTGGGCCTATCTATCCTTAGTTACTATGTACCTATAGTCTCTCAACCATCTAATATCTCAAAGACTATATATCGGGTATAGTGCTGTCAAGCCCATACGGTTTCTCATCGAGTCTCGCTCGAATCGGATTCTCCTGGAGAACTCTTTTTCTCTCAATCTGAATGATCTTAGCTAAGGATTTATTTGAGCAAGAACACACAAGTTATTTCTCTCATAATACCGAGAGTGAATAATCCTTTATCGACACTCAATAGCCCTCGTAAGGTTGGCTGCCACTCCCAATAACCGATTGTAATAGATTTGGAACTTCTAAACCAATAAGTCTGGTATCAAAGATTGGAGTACTCAAACTAGACATGCTTGGTGTCTCAAGTCTAAGGACTAGATACACTATTGAGACTACAAAATTAATGTCTAACAATAAGGCATCATCAACCATCCAGTATTTCGTGAGCGGATCAATTAGTGAACTCATTCTCGAATGAGCACTTGTACTATATCCTTAGTGTTCCCACATGAGCATCATTAAGACCAGCTGCCTCCATCATATGGACGAGTATATGCTAGTCATAAGTGCCCTACAAGCCAATCACGTGAGTGATGGCACATGTGATATGATACGCATTCTTTTTTCTTATTATATTTTCATATTTTTATCACTTTATATTGCTTGTTGCATATATGGACATATATATATACATACATATACATATACATATACATATACATATACATATACATATACATATACATATATATATACATATACATGTATATATATATATTATATATATATATATAGATATTATATATACATATACATGTATATATACATATACATATATATACATATACATATATATAAATACATACATATATATAATATATAAATACATACATATATATACATATATATATATATACATATATATATATATTGTCATGTCCTTGAATTTGTGCAATGGGAATCAGATCATGATGAGATCATGATAATGAGATCGATTCACCTTCAAACATAAATCCTAAATAATCTTGGTTATAGGTTACTCGATAGGGACATCGAGATAACCAGATAGTCTAGTGTGCTGTATACCCGTCCATATGATGGAGGTAGTTGGTCTCATAGCTGCTCATGTGGGGACACTAAGGATATAGTACTAGTCATATGTGCCCTACAAGCCAATCACGTAAGTGATGGCATGTATGACTTGACACGCCGTCTTTTTGCTTATTATATTTTGGCATTTGTCACTTTATATTACTTGTTGAATATATATATATATATATATATATATATATATATATATATATATATATATATATTGTAATGTCCTTGGATCTATGCAATGGGAATTAGATCGTGATGAGATCACAATAATGAGACCGATTCGCCTTTAAACATAGATCTTAAATAATCTCGGTCATAGGTTACTCAAGAGGGACATCGAGATAACCGGACAGGCTAGTGCGTTGTATACCCGTCCATATGATGGATGCAGTTGGTCTCATAGCTGCTCATGTAGGGACATTAGGGATACAATATAGGTGCTCATTGGAGAATGAGATCATTGATTGATTCGCTTACGGAATGCTGGATGGTTGATGATGCCTTATTATCATACAACGATTCCGTAGTCCCAATGGTGTATTTGGTTCTTAGACTTGAGACACCAAGGATGTCCTGTATGAGTTCTCCATTCTTTGATACCGGACTTATAGGTTTGGATGTCTCATATCTAGCACAATCGGTCATTGGGAGTAACAATCAACCTTACAAGGGTTATTTAGTGTTGATAGAGGATCATCCACTCTCGGTGTCATGAGAGGAATATCCCATGTATTCTTGCTCAGACAAATCCCTAGCTAGGGTCATTCTAATTTAGAGAGAAAGGGTTCTCCGAGAGAATCTGATTAGAGCGAGACTCAAGTAGAAATCATATGTGTTTGATAGCACCATGCTCGGTATATGGTCTTTAGGATATTAGATGAATAAGGGACTATATGTATATTGTAACTAAGGGCAGACAGGTCCAATGGATTGGATTTCCCTGTATCGTTTGGGAACTACGGCGCAGTAGCTTATTACGTCCGCAATCGATGAGTTGAGTGACTTATTATGGAGATAATAATTCACTGAGCTAGAAGGAGTTTTGATTGGCACGACTCACGGCCAGCTTGATGTTGGGCCTAGAGGGTCACACATATATGGTAGGTATTACGATGAGTAGAGGTTCAGATATGAGATATTCGCCGGAGCCCTTATCTTATTGGATATCCAATAAGCCCTTGGATTATTGGATCCTATGGATGAGATCCAATAAGAGCCTATGTGAGATTATTGGATAGAGATCTACTAATCTAAGAGGCTTGGGTAGTTGGATGGAGATCCAATACCCAATAGGAGAGGATCCATTAGGGTTAAGTTGATAGGGGACCTCTATAAATAGGAGGAAATCAGTGGTTCATAGGCTAGAGCCTTTTGCTTGTTTCTCCTATTCTCCTCCCCCTCTCCACCTCAGAGTAGGCCTAGAGTTTTAAGGAGCATTGTCACAGCCATGTCAGCTCTAGAGAGGAGGGCGCTTGACCTCCTTCACCCTCATTTCGAGATATGTAGGGATTTAGGGATATACGATCTCCCTAGGTAACACAATCTATCTCACACATGGTTTTCTATTTCGTGAATTTTTATGCAATAATCTTCGCACGACGATGAACATATCTTTGGGAATTGAGGATTTTGTTTTATGTTATTCCGTTGCGCATGTGATGTTACCTCTAAGATTTTCCAATAATGGTATCAAAGTCAGGTTGTTCGTGCGAAAGATTGGTTTTGAATTGCGTGTGTTGTGTTTTGGAGAAGCTTTTGGCATCAAAATCGTTGACGCAAAAGAAAGAAAGGGCAGCAACTGTTGTTGCCCTTACTGCCCTCGCAGATAGTAGCACTACCATCTGCATGCAGCAGGCTTGCTACCGGTGGTCAACAGCCAGCGTGCAGAGGCACCGCGGGGCAGCGGCACTTGCGAGCTGAGGCACTACGGGGTGAGGCACCTGCGGCCGCTACGACCGCGGGGCAGTGGCACTTGCGGCTTTTGCTCCCGGGGGGTGAGGCGCCATAGGGTAGTGGTGCTTGCGGCCGCTACGCCCGCCGGCAAAACCCCCCATAGGGGTGGCCGCCCAACAGGGCAACACCGCTTGTTGGCGCTGCCTTGCGGGCAGAACCGTCTGCGGAGGTGGCAGCGCCCGTAAGGGCACCCGCCCACGGGGGCGGTCACTTATGGGGGTGAGTTGCCCGTGGGCAAGGGCGGCACCCCCATGACCTCCGCTGCATAGGCCGCCATTGGCAGGGTGGCGGGGGCCGCAGCCAGTAGTGGAGGGGGAGAAAGGGACTTAGGGTTTTCTAGGCAAAAGATAGTTTTACTCTTCAGAATTTCAAAAATTCAAATTCTATCCTTACCCCTTAAAATTCAAAAAAATTCTTGCATGTCCTTGATTTATGAAAATATTAAATAATTAAAAGATTTAATTAATTATTATTTTTATTATTATCTAGTAGTCTTAATTGATGATGATGTGTATATGTGATGTATGATGTGTGGACGGATGATTATGGACTATGTGATGTGTGTATACTTGTAATTATTATTATTGAGGCCTACGAGCCTCCATTTTATTTCTTGTTTATTGTCGTGCCTACATGTCTATGAATTAAGTTATAATCACACGAGGAGGCATAGCGAGAGCATGAAGTGATAGTGGGACCCACGAGACGGACGATCGCAATGTATGAAGATGCATCGAGATGTTGATGGAACCGACGAGGATGAGATGGACGATCATAGGGCATGGAGATGCACCACTACACACATAGATCTTGATGTGAGTGATTAGGCCCACTAGCTCGGGTTTGATCACATTAGGTTGTGGTCCATGATCATTTGGTGTAATTGTTCATATGATGTATGATTGTTTATACACCTATTAGATTTGTATATACATTTACATGTGATGTAGATATATATTAAATATATATGTGTGTAACATGTTATGTTAGAAGACCAAATCAAAGAAACCTCTCTCTCGACAATATTAACTCGGTAAATGTAAGACAATTAGATTGACCCATGTGGCCTTCCATCATTATAAGTAGGATCAATTCTCGATGTAGGTTGAATTGGTCGAGTCCCTCAAGGCTCACCTATATCATGATTCGTTATCTTGCCTATGACATAGAGATATCACCAGTGACTTGAGAACATGGTATTCTCGGTTGAGTCCCTCAAGGGTATATTATCGAATCAGACTCATCTTGTAATGATGGTGTTGACTTAACCGAATATTATAGTTAGTCGAGTCCCTCGAGACCTTGGTGATTCGAAGGTCAAATGGGATGAGAATTATAAAGAGTTGTGATCGACAAGAGTTGCCTACCTTTTGAGCTTAATGTGATTGGTCGAGTCCCTCGAGATTACACTAAGACACTGATTAGATCCCGATCCCCACTATAAGTCTATCGGAGACTTCTGTTTCACATGCTAAGGGTGTCGCGTGACTCACCAGTAAAATAGTGGGAGCATATTAAGATAGAAGTCCATATCTTGATTATTTATTTTTGTAAAATATGCATGTTATTTATTTCTGCTGCATCATTATTTTAAGAAAATGTCGCTTTCAAATCCCTTACGTGACATACTTGATGTTAACCGCTTCTCTGGTCCAAATTATATGGATTGGCTTTGCAACTTGAGAATTATTCTCACGGTAGAGAAAATCATGTACGTCTTTAATACAGTGATGCCTACGCTTGAGGAAGGGGCAAGCAAGGATGAGATCGCTCACTACATGAAGTACATTGATGACTCTACTCTTGCTCAGTGTTATATGTTGGGCTCCATGACTCCTGAGTTACAGAGAAAGCATGAAAATATGGATGACAAATCCATTCAACTATATGTTCGCAAACTGTTTGAGGAATAGGGAAGGACTCAATGATTTGAGATATTCAAGAGCCTCTTCCATGCTAGGATGATTGAGGGGACACCGGTTTAGAACCATGTCCTAAAGATGATTGAGTGGATAGAGAAACTCATAGGTCTAGGAATGGTCCTAGAGGATAACTTGTGTGTGGATCTTGTGTTTCAATCCCTACCAGATTCTTTTTCATAGTTCATAATGAATTTTAATATGAACAAGCTTAAGTTGACTCTCTCGGAGCTCCTTAATATGTTAAGGGAGGCAGAGAGCACTATCAAGAAAGAGAAGCCAGTTCTCTACACTAGTGAGAATACAAAAAAAGGAAAATAGAAAAGTCCCTTAAGAATGACAAGGGCAAGAGCAGACTAGGTAAAGCAAAGGTTGCTGAGAAAGACCCAATAAAGGACAAAGGCCAATGCTTCCACTACAAAAAAGATGGGCACTAGAAGAGGAATTGCAAAGAGTACCTTGCAGAGAGGGAGAAACAAAAGCTTGGAGAAGCTTTAGGTATATTCATGATCAGTCTCTATTTGTTAGACTCTTATGATAACATATGGGTATTGGATACCGGTATTGCTTATCACATCTGCAATTTATTGTAGATTCTAACAAAGTCAAGGAGATTGATGAGAGGAATATTGCATAATGGTTTGTTTATGCTAGACACTACTCCACATATCATGAATGTAAGTGTGTCTAAGAGGAAACGAGATGAGGTAAATAGTGCATACCTGTGGCATTGTGGGCTAGGTCACATCCGTAAGGGAAGGATTCAAAAGTTGCTAAAGGATGGATATCTAGATCCATTCGACTATGAGTTATATGCAACTTTTGAGCCTTATCTCCGTGGATAATTGACCAACTCTCTATTTAGAGGAACAAGAGAAGGAGCCACTGAACTACTAGAACTCATACATAGTGATTATGTGGACCCATGTCAACTCATGTCATTGGTGGTTACTCCTACTTCATTATCTTTACTGATGATTTCTCAAGGTATGAATATGTGTATTTCATGAAGTACAAGTCCGATGCTTTTGATAAATTTAGAGAGTATAAGAATAAAGTGGAGAACCAGACTAGAAAGACTATCAAGACTCTTCGATCAGATCGAGGAAGTGAGTACTTAAGTACATAAGTACAGAGTTTACCTAGTTCCTCGAGGATCATGAGATTCTATCCCAATAGACACCTCCTTATACACCTCAGCTCAATGGTGTATCTAAAAAGAGAAATCATACGCTGTTAGAATGGTATGGTCCATTATGAGTTTTGTTAACCTACCCATCTCATTTTGGGGATATACCCAAGAGATCGCAGCCTACCTTCTGAACAGAGTTCCAACTAAGTTGGTAGTATATGAACCATATAAGATATGGAATGGGAAGAAGCCCAATCTTAAGGTTGTTAAGATTTGGGGCTGCCCTGCCCATGTTAAAAGACATAACCTCGATAAGTTGGAATCGAGGATGGAGCGGTGCAAGTTCGTGGGATACCCCAGGGAAACTTGTGGTTATTATTTCTATCATCTCGAGGACCAAAAGGTCTTTGTAGCCAAGAGAGCGGTGTTCCTTGAGAAGGAACACATTCTTGATGGAGATAGTGGGAGCATGATAGAGGGCTGGCAGTCTATGGGCATAGAACTCATAAGGGCGGCGCCGCCCGTGGGCGACCTACCCATAGGGGCGAGCTGCATGCAGGTGGCCTGCCCGCAAGGGTGACACCTGCGAGTGGCACAGCGCTCACAAGAAGGGGTGCTGCCCGCAGGCGTGCCTTCGGGTACTACACTTGCCACCCGCAAGCAGGGTCAGCACCCCCACCACTCGCCGCTGGTAGGGTGGCAGCACCCGCAATAAGCAATAGGGTTGGGGAGGGTTAGGCTTTTAGAAAAAAAAAAAATTTTTACCCTTATGAATTTAAAAAATTCTAATTCTATCCTCTTGTCCAAATTATCAAAATACCCCTCATAATTTAGAAAATTCCTTATATGTCCTTGATTTCAAAAAATATTAATTAATTAAAAAATTAATTGATTATTATTATTATTAACTAATAGTCCTACATGATGATGATGTGTACTTACGATGTATGATGTGGATGGATAATCGTGAACCGTGTGATGATGTGTGTACTTGTGATTATTATTATTGGGGCCTGCGAGCCTCCATTTTATTTCTCATTTATTGTCGGGCCTGCGTGCCTATGATTAAATTATAATCATACGAGGAGGTGCAGTAGGAGCATGGAAGCGATAGCGGGACCCACGAAGCCGAGATGGATGATCGCGACGTATAGAGATGCGTCGAGATGTTGACGGAACCGATGATGACGAGATGGATGATCACAGGGCATGGAGATGCGCCACTGCATACATAGATTTTGATGTGAGTAATTAGGCCTATTGGCTCGGGCCTAATCACATTAGGATGTGGTTCATGATCATCTGGTGGGATTGCTCATTTGATGTGTGATTATTTATACACATACTAGGTATATATATATATATATATATATATATATATATATATATATATATATATATATATATATATATATATATATATATATATATATATATATATATATATATATATATATATATATATATATATATATATATATATATATGCATACATTGTAGATATATATTAAATATGTATGTGTGTGATACGTCATATTAGGAGACCAAATCAAAAATCTCATCTCTTAATAATATTAAGTCAGTAAACGTGATGCAATCAGATTGACCCACATGACCTTCCATCGTTGTAAGTAGGGACTGATTCCCGACGTAGGTTGAGTTGGTTGAGTCACTCGAGGCTCACCTATTTCATAATTTGCTATCTTACCTATGATATCGAGATGTCACCAGTGACCTGAGGATATGGTATGCTTGGTCGAGTAACTCGAGGGCATATTATCGAATCAGACTCATCTTGTAACGATGGTGATGACTTAACCGAACACCATGGTTGGTCGAGTCACTCAAGGCCATGGCGGTTCGAAGGCTGAATAGGATGGGAATCATAAGGAGATATAATTGGCAAGAATTGTCTACCTTTATGGGCTTAGCGTAATTGGTTAAGTCACTCGATATTTCGTTAAGACGCTGATTGGATCTCGATCCTCATTAGAGATCTGCCGGGGGTCTCCGATTCACATACTAGAGGGAGTTGTGTGATTCGCGAGAAAATAGTGGGAGTAGATTAAGATAAAAGTCATTATCTTAATTATTTATTTTTTTACAAAATTTACATATTATTTATTTCTACTTCATCTTCATTTTCAGAAATATATCACATTCAAATCTCTTATGTGACATACTTAATGTCAATCGCCTCACTGGTCCAAATTACACTGATTGGCTCTGTAACCTAAGAATCGTTCTCACGGTGGAAAAAATCGCATATGTCCTTGATACAGTGATGCCTACACCCGAGGAAAGGGGAAGCAAGGATGAAATCGCTCACTACGTGAAGTACATAGATAACTCCACTCTTGCTCAGTGTTACATGTTAGGCTCCATGACTCTTGAGTTATAGAGAGAGCATGAAAAGATGGATGCCAGATCTATTCTCTTGCATCTCCGAAAATTGTTTTGAGGAATAGGGAAGGACTCAGCGATATGATATATCTAGGAGTCTCTTCCGTGCTAGGATGACTGAGGGGACACCGGTTCAGAACCATGTCTTTAAGATTATTGAGTGGATCGAGAAACTGACAGGTCTAGGAACGATCCTAGAGGATGACCTATGTATAGACCTTGTACTTCAATCCCTACCAGATTCATTTTCTCAGTTCATAATGAATTTTAATATGAATAAACGTAAGGTAACTCTCCCTGAGCTCCTCAATATGTTGAGGGTGGCAGAGACCATTATCAATAAAGAGAAGTCATTTCTCTATGTTGGTGAGACTAGAAAGAAAAGAAAGGCAGAAAAGTCCCTTAAGAAGGGCAAGGGTGGATCAAGTAAAGCAAAGGTTGCTAAGAAAGACCCAGCAAAGGACAAAGGCTAGTGCTTCCACTGTGGCAAAGTTGGGCACTGGAAGAGGAACTGTAAAAGGTACCTTTTAGAGAGGCCGAAATAGAATTTTAAAGAAGCTTCAAGTACATTCATGATCAGTCTCCATTTGTCAGAATCTTATGATAACACATGGGTATTAGATACCGGTAGTGATTATCACATCTGTAATTCGTTGTAGGTTCTAGTAGGACCTAGGAGATTGGCAAGAGGCGAGATGAACCTCAAAATGGGCAATGGAGCAAAAGTTGCTATAGTTGTTGTTGGCGAGGTCACCCTACATCTGCTTGGTGGAGCTATTATTGCATTGAATGTATACTATTTTGTTCCTTCTATTATTAAAAATATTATTTTTATTTCATGTTTGACAGTTAGTGGATATAAATTAGTTTTTGAGAACAATAGTTGTTCAATATTATTAGATGATGAGATCATCATGAGAGAAACATTGCATAATGGTTTATTTATTCTAGACACTGCTCCATATATCATGAATGTAAATGTGTCCAAGAGGAAATGAGATGAGGTGAACAATACACACCTATCGCATTGTAGGCCGAGTCATATCTATGAAAAAGATTCAAAAGTTGCTAAAGGATGGATATTTAGATCCATTCGACTATGAATCATATGCAACTTACGAGTCTTGCCTTCATGAAAAGATGATCAACTCTTTATTTAGTGGAACTGGAGAGAGAGAGCTATTGAGTTGCTAGAACTCATATATAGTGATATATGTGGTCCCATGTCAACTCATGCCATAAGTGGTTACTCTTGTTGAATCTCGAATTTTGATGATGAAACTAATTGATAATGTTTATGATTTGATCTACGTTTTGAGTGAGACAGGAAGTTTTGATCAGGGTGATACAATTAAAGTAGGAAGAATCATGTTAGGCCTGAGAGAAACATGTCAGAAGATTAGACGTCAAGCCGAAGGATCAATTCACGTATCGGTAGAAGTCTTTGGGCCATGGGTTCAAGCATTGGGACAAGAAGAGCAAAAATTGTACCAAGAAAATCAGAGTTATGAAGGTCAATTGGTCGATTGGGCAATAGGCCGTAAGAGAGGACGAAGCACCGAAGATTTGGACGAAGTGTCAATGAACCAATGACATGCTGGATAACATTTGATTAACTTTATAATAATTGTCTAGATCGAAGTAAGTTTTCAATGTGCAAGATTAACTATGATAGAGATCAAGGCATAAAGCAAAATGAAGTCCCGGAGTCAAAAATAAGATTTCGATGGGAGTTCATGAGTTCGTCAGAAGTCTGGAGGTTCATCGGAAGTTCTACCGGAATTGACCGAGAAGTCCAAGAGCTTGCCATCGTTAGAACTCACCAAGAAGATCATCGTAAAGTCTAGGAGCTTGTCGAGAGTCCACTGGAACATTGCCGAGAGATCGTCGAAGTTCACCAGAAGCTCGCTGGAAGAAACCTATACTTACTAGACTTATTTAGCTTCGTGTATGCTTTAAAATTCATAGTTAGCACATAATTGGGTTAAAATTGGGCCAAATCAATTAGGGGCCAATTGGGCCTAAGTTTGAGCTGTGTTGAGCCAAGTGAAATGCTCAAATAGTGACCCAATAGGTAAAATCATCGGTGGCACAGTCTCCGAGACTGTGTGAGGCTATGGTACCGCCAGACTGGGCGGTGGTACCGGCCAATGGTAGTGTTAGGTGGTGGTACTACCAATCTAGGAAGTGGTACCACCCAGACACAATCTTCTAAGTGGCGGTACCGCTAGATTGGGCGATGGTATCGCCTAGTGTCAATACTGCAAGCGGTACCACCACCTAACACAGGCGGTGGTACTACTAGTACCCCAAAAATCGAGGATGAGACTCTTTTAGGCTCCAAGTTTGAATCCACTTGAGGCCTATAAATACCCCTCTCATCCCTAATTAACATTCACAAGAATAGAGAGAAAAAAGAAACAAAAATGCTATTGTAATCTTGTAAGAACTCCTCTTAAGCTCTAAGTGTTAGTCTTGTTTAAGAGAGGAGTGAAGGTGGTCCTAATTGTTCTCTCCTGACCTTGTCAAACGAAGAATCAAGTTATAAGAGTAGTTAATCTTCACTCATTGAAGAAAGATCGTTAGTGGATGTCGGTGGCCTCGTCGGAGGAGGAATCAGGAGTGGATGTAGTTCACGATGACCGAACCACTATAAAACTCAGTTTACATTTCTATTTGTGCAATTTACCTTTACTGTAAACTGCTTTTCTTACTTTGCTTTCACTATGCTTATGAACAAGCATTGAATTTCAAGTTATCTTCCAAGATCAGTTTTTATCATATAAAATTTTTTCAAACTAATGTTTTTATCCGCTGCACTAAGAGGGGGGCTCTTAGTGCTGACTCGAACCTAACAACTCGTACTTCATTACTTTTACTAATGATTTCTCAAGGTATGGACATATGTACTTAATGAAGTATAAGTCTGAGGCCTTCGAGAAATTTAGAGAGTTTAAGAATGAAGTAGAGAATCAGGTTGGAAAGAGTATCAAGACTCTTCGATCAGATCGAGGATGTGAGTACTTGAGTACAGAGTTCCCCCAGTTCCTCAAGGACCATGGGATTCTGTCCTAGTAGACACCTCCTTATACACCCTAGCTCAATGGTGTATCCGAAAAGAGGAATCACACACTGTTAGACATGGTGTGGTCCATGATGAGTTTTGCCAACCTCCTTGTCACATTCTGAGGATACACCCTCGAAACTATAACTTACCTTCTGAATATAATTCCAACTAAGTCAGTGGTGTCTACTCCATATGAGATATGGAAAGGGAAGAAGCCCGATCTTAAGATTGTTAAGATTTGGGGTAGCCCTGCCTACGTCAAAAGATACAATCCCGACAAATTGGAATCTAGGACGGAACAGTGCATATTCGTGGGATACCCTAAGGAAACTATTGAGTATTATTTCTATTATTCCGATGACCAAAATGTCTTTATAGCCAAGAGAGTAGTGTTCCTTGAGAAGGAACATATACTTGGCGGAGACAATGGGAGCATGATAGAGTTGAGCGAGGTTAAAGAACCTAGCTCAAGCACAATTCCACAGCCCAAGTCTATTCAAATACGTAGCACACAAGTTCTGACTTTACGTAGGTCTGACGGATTATCTCATCCTCTTGAGAGATATGTGGAATATATTATAGGAGAGGAAATTGAGGATATTGATCCTCAGACTTATGAGGAGGCTATTACGAGTATAGACTCCGAGAAGTGATAAAAAGCAATGAATTCTGAGATGGATTCCATGTACTCCAATAAGGTTTGGAACCTAGTTGATGCATCAGAGGGTATTGTACCCATTGGTTACAAGTGGATCTTCAAAAAGAAGATTGGAGTAGATGGAAAGTTAGAGACATACATAGCAAGGCTAGTGGCTAAGGGGTATTGTTAAAGGCAAGATGTTGACTATGACGAAACCTTCTCACCTATAGCCATGCTAAAATCCATCCAAATTCTATTAGCTATTATAGCACACTATGATTATGAGATTTAGCAAATGGATGTGAAAACTGTGTTTCTCAATGGCAACCTCAAGGAGGAGGTGTATATGATATAGCTTGAGGGATTCGTGTTGAAGGATTTTTCAAATAAAGTATGTAGGTTGCTTAGGTCCATTTATAGACTAAAGCAAGCTTCTCAAAGTTGGAACATGAGATTTGATAAGATGATCAAATCTTATGACTTCGTTAAGAATAAAGATGAGCCTTGTGTATATAGGAAGGTAAGTGGATGCGTTATCACCTTCTTGGTGTTATGTGTGGATGACATCCTGATCATTGGGAATGATGTACGAATGCTATCCACAGTAAAGGCTTGGTTATTTAGACACTTCTCCATGAAGGACTTAGGGGAAGCAACTTATATCTTGAGGTTTTAGATCTATAGAGATAGTTTCAAGAGGATGCTTGGCTTGTCCCAATTTAGCTACATAGACACAATTATCAAAAGGTTTGGTATGAAAAATTCAAAGAGATGTCTCATACTGATGAGACATGGGATATCACTTTCTAGGAGTATGTCCCCAAAGACTCCTGAAGAAAGGGCGAACATGGATAGGATACCCTATGTCTTAGCGATAGAGTATATCATGTATGTCATGCTATGTACCAGGCCTGATATAGCATATACTCTGAGTGTCACAACCAAGTATCAAGTAAATCCAAGCTTATAGCATTGAAAAGTAGTAAAGTGTATCCTTAAATACTTGAAAAGGACTAAGGATCTTTTACTGGTATATGGAGGTAGTAGCCTCAAGATTGAAAGCTACATGGACTCGAGTTTCTAATCTGATGTCAATGATGGCAAGTCTAATTAGGGGTATGTGTTCACCCTGAAGCAATTTGTTGGAAGAGTTCCAAGCAAGATACTATTGCTGACTAGACTATAGAGGTAGAGTACATTGATGTAGTAAATGCAACAAAGGAGGGAGTCTAGATAAACAAGTTCATCACAGATTTTAGGAGTCGTGCCGAACAATAAGGAGCCGATTTACTTATATTGCGACAACTATGGGGCGATTGCTTAAAAGAGGGAACTTGAGTCTCATTAGAAGTATTCTTAAGAGGTTCTAGTTTATTAGAGTGATCGTGGCCTGAGAAGATGTAGTAGAGAAAAAAGTTCCATCCGACGATAACATCACAGATCCATTGACAAAGTCGTTGTCCTAGATTATCTTTGAGCATCATAGGGGTCTGATGGGAGTCAAACACATAGGTGATTGACTTTAGGTCAAGTGGGAGATTGCTAATCATAGGTGCCCTACAAGCCAATCACGTGAGTGATGGCATGTGTGACATGATACATATTTTTTTTGCTTATTATATTTTATATTTTTATTACTTTATATTGCTTGTCACATATATGCATATATTGTTGAGTCTTGGATTTTGATGATGAAACTAATTGATTGTGTTTAGATGTTTAACTGCATTTTGAGTGATGCAGGTCTACTCGATCAGGATTAGATAGTTGACGCAGGAGGAATTGACGTTGCGCCGGAGGAGATCACGTCAGGATATTGGACGGCAGAATGCTTCGGACATTGGGCATCGGGCCAAGGAGAGCAGAATTGCACCAAGGATATCGGGGTTGCAGGTCAACCACCGATTGGGCAATAAGCCGCAAGAGAGAACGATGCGCTGAAGAATCGGACGAAGCGCCAACCAATGACGTGCCGGGCAACAGAATGTCAATTCACGTTGTAATAATTGTCTAGATTGGAGTAGAGTTTTGGCTTGTGTGTGCAGGATTAACTACGATAACGATGAAGACATAAAGCGAAACAAAGTGCTGGAGTCAAGCGCGAAGGATTCGTTGGGAGTTCGAGAGTTCGACGGAAGTCTGAAGGTTCGTCGGGAATGCTGTCGGAACTAGCCGAGAATGAGTAGGGAGCTTGCCGATGGGTTTTCGGAAGCTCGCCGGAAGGTTCATCGGAAGTTCGCGGAGCTCACCGAGAAAGATCATAGCTTGCCGAAGAAGCTCGTTGAAACTCGCCAAAATCAAATCGTGAAGTTTCAGAGCTTGTCGGGAGTCCGTAGAATGGTTTCCAAGAGTTTATCGGAAGACCGTCGAAAGTTCGCCGGAAGCTTGCCCGAAGAAATCTTGACTTGCGGACTTTGTAATAGCTTAGGAAATGTCTTTAAATTCGTAGTTAGCATGTTAATTAGGGTTAGGATTAGGTATTAATCTTATAACCCAAGTAGGGGCCAATTGGGCCCAAGTTTGGACTAGTTTGGGCCAAGTTTGGAGCCCAACTAGTGGGCTAAAATAGTGTAGGCGGTGTCCAGGCACCGCCAGATTAGGCGATGGCACCGCCCAGAGCCCGAGAGCTAGGCGGTGGCACCGCCCAGCACCCGAGAGCCAAGCGGTGGCACCGCTGGACTGGGCGGTGGCACCGCCCAGTACACTGTCAGTGTCAAAACTGATAGGCGGTGGCACCGCCACTGACAGGCGGTGGCACCGCTAGCTTCGGGAACCGAAGAGAATTCAAATTTTGGAGCCCAAATTTGAATCCTCTTGAGGCCTATAAATACCCCTCTATTCTCAACTGAGATAACAACTTTTGAGAAGCAATAGATTGAGATAAAAGCCTTAGCAAAGTCTTTAGCAAGTCTTGTTTTCAATTGCTTGAGTGTTCACCTCCTTCTTTCTCATTGAAACTTTGTAAGAGTGTGAACCACTTGTAAAAAAGTGTGTAAGAGGGGTTATTTAGTCCTTTCCCCTTCAAAGTGATTTGCTCGTGGAAGTAGGGAGCCTCATCGAAGAAGCTTCGCAGTGGATGTAGGTCGCATGACCGAACCACTATATCGGTTCTGCATTTTTCATATTGTCATTTACATTACTGCAAACCATCTTCACTTTGATGCTCTACTCTTTGTCTACCCTCATACGTATGCCTTCAATGTTAAATGCAATCGAACGGTTCAAACGAAACGTTGCTTTTATCGTAGCAGTTCCGAAAGTGTTAAATCATCGAAAGTTTATCGTTCTTTACGCGCATAATTCCCCCCCTCATTAGTGCCAGCATACGCGATCCTGGCACATGTGGATTAACTGACCGAGGGTCAAATTCTCCTGTGTGCTATTACAACAACCCGAGAGAATGCGTCTAATCACAGTTCTTGAAGAAGGGCGGTTTGTCGTTTTTCCGATAACCACAGCTATGTTGTGGTAAGGGATTGGAACACACTGATTGAAAGGGCAATATAACGGTGGTGGATGGTAGTTACCCCCTATACATCATGCTTGGCATCTATGGGTTATTGGATATCGGTAAGCGGGTTTTCACTTCCCTCCGACCCGCTGACGCATTATCCCGGATTTTGGTGCAGAGTGTACTTAATTTCGGATTTGAACCAGGGCGTAGACCATAGCAAGGATATAATTGACACATTTGAGAACAAAAACAAGGGGTGTCACAAGATCGATTTCGGTGGGCGGAAACGGCTTGGGGGGGAATCTATGGGCCGAACAACTTTGGAATCGCAAAGACAACGAAGGGGGAATAAAACGAACTACTAAAGTCAAAACAAGCGAACGCTAGAACATTTTGTTCATGAATTTGGCGTGGATGCCAAATGCCCAGGGAGACGATAACATTGATACACAAACAAACATTTTCGCGGATATCGCACGAATCTAAGAGTTCTAATGGGTAAGATCGGGGGGTATTCAATTTTGATCTCGTAAAGAAGCGAAGCACCCGTCCAAGCAAGGGTACTAACGAAATCGGCCGACGAGACAAAGCAAACAAACAACAAATGGAAGGATTGTTACCAGTGAAGCAAGATATCAAGGAAAACAGTGCAGTAGGACTAATGAACTGAGACATTTATGAAAACTATCTGAGTGGGTGGTAACACACGAGAGACGAGCAGGGGTGACCACAAACACTCCAAATAAAAGGATAAATGGGGACTACAAGAACGGCAAGCACAATGAATACCACTTGACAGAAAAATCAAAACTCACACGCAAGAAGGAACAAGGACAGACTGACCTTGCGACACTAACAACTCTTAATAAAGATTCTTAAACAAAGGAAATCGACACATAAATATGAACTTGACACGGAAGAAAAAAAAGAGCAGGAAGCAAAGGAAGAGCAACGGGGACGAAGGAGCCAAAACTTCCAAAGGACACATAGCATGTGAGGGGCCGTTTGCAACAGGAGCCTTCGACGCAAGGTAGTAACAAGAACAAGCAAAACTCCCTTAATGTGTAAATTATGAAAGTAGTGGGGGAACTAATTATGCGCCTTATTGCCCCAAATCTTAGGAGAAATAGTGGGGAGATGCTGGTCGTGGCGAGTGAGGCATGGACAGATGGCGTTACATACACATAGAAGGGGGAGGGAAATAAAGCTTCCAGAATGCATAAGAAGTGATGAACTGACTCAGAAGAAAAATGCCGGGATGAAGGATCACAAACATGTAGATTTAAGGTACAAGAGAGCCATTAATAGAATGAGGCTATAAATAGAAATGGCAGAAGACGGAGAGTGTGCAGGGGGAAATGGGCCAGTAGGGGCACGGAGTTAAGGAATGCAAAGGAAAGCAGGAGAGAGAATAAAAAGAGAGGTGACTAAATGAAAGAAATAAAAAATAAAGCAAAGAAAAGGGAAGAAAAGGAGGGCGGAAAAAAGAAATAGTAAGAAAAAGGGAAAGATAAAACGGAAGAAGAGAAGACCAAGGAAATAAAGAAAAAGAGAGGAGAAAAGGATAAAAAAAAAAAAAACAAAAAAGAACAGAGTGAAAAAAAAGAAAAGGCGATAGTAAAAAAAACGAAAAGAAAGTAAAAAAAAAAAAAGAACAACAAAGGGCGAACTAATAAAGAAAGGGGGAGGAGGTAGCCGTAAGATGCGATTGACATGACCAGAAAAGGATACGAGAGGGGGGCAACGACAAGCAGCAAGTGGTATGACAAAAGTTAACTGTGCTAACTATTATTTATCAAAAAAACACAAAACATAAACAAACAAATAGGAATATCCGGAGTTATATGCTGCGTTCCCAATTTGGTGACAGGCCACCCATGCATAGCGTAGCTGCCGTTCACATTTACGCAGTTTGGCATATCATCCGCTGGTACATGCGGCGGGCTGGCTCTTGATGATCCAAACCGAGTGCCAAGTTACAATGACAACCATACAGCCCCGTAGGCATGCTAACACACCAACAACAGGAAAATCATTAGAACCACAAAAAGGGGGCAACAGGGGGATCGAACCATTTCGAGGACTCCTCCGGCAAGTAGGTATGTATAGAAAATCTTCCATTTTGGTGAAACACAGGTCCTTAGATGGAGGAGACAAGGCATAATGAGTCAGTGCTTAGTATACGAATTACACTCGAGCACAAAAAATTAAGAAAATAGCGGCATGAATAGGGAAAATACATTAAGGGGGAAAAAAAAAAAAAAAGAGAAAAAAACTAAAGGATATAGAATCAGAAAAAGTAAGAATATAAACAACAAAAAAGGGGTATGAATTTCAAAAAGAGACGGGGATAGGTGGGAAAAGAACAAGGGGGAAAGGAGGGGTAAGAGGCTGTACTGAGTGCGGGGGTAGATTAAGGGAGGCGACAGTGGATGGACAGAGGGGGGGGATAAAAAACACGGAAAAAACAACGGCCCAGGGGATTTTTATTGTTTAATAGTTACTAAAGGACACAATACAGGAATAAAATCACGGCTGAATGGAAACACGTTACAAGGCGGGAAATCTATGATCACAAAATACATGGGGCAGTCCAATCATGAACTATTTGTGCGGCAACAAATTTGGTGAATACAAAAACTCCAAGCTTTGACCAATGATCAATTAAGACTCATTGATGAATTTGATAATAGGGGGTGGTCTACAATGAGCTTATCTTGGAGTTCATAAATAGGTTCTGTAAATTGAATGTTCTTATGCTAGGGCGAAGGCTAAGGGTCCAAGATTTAAATATAAACTGGATGCTCTGCATTGAAGAGACACTGTACCAAAAAAAATTTTGGAATATCCCCATACAGGTTCTTGGGCCCTTAACCTCATGCTAATATCTTTTCAATGATCCGAAAATTTCATAGACGACCTTTAACGACTAATTCTTTGCGCCATAATACTTTAATAAACATTTTGAATCTCCGTTATATTTTCTAATATGATTATTTCCGGGGTTTTTATGTTCAAACGCCATCAGGCCTTTTGGTATGACCCCTATTCGCATTCCTATCATGATATGACGTTTTGTATGCAAATTAGCTGGTATTGCATAGCGAATAAAATACTTTAATCTCAACGAGAAGGATACGAACAAAGACAAATAAAAAAACAATGGAAATTTCCAAAAAAAACTTCAAAACAAAAATTGGAAATACTGTGCCGTAATGGGAGGGGGGGTGACATGAACGTATTCACAAAGCCAAATGGAAATAACACAGGAACAAAAAACACGGGGCCTATGACAAAAGCTAGTAATTAGTCCTAAACAGGCAGAATGATAGGATCATAACATGACAAATCGACTCCTGAGACGCAATATAAAATGCATACATATCATTTGAACAAGTTTATGGGCCAACTCAAGCATAAAAGACACGGAGAGGGATCGGGCGGGGGCGGGAAGGGACAAGAAAAACAAGGACATGTCAGATGCGACAATATAAAGGCGTGATCAGAAAAAGCACAAATAGGAACACCTGTAAAGTGAGAAAGGGGACCAACCACAAATTAAAAAAGTAGAAAAGTAGGACGGATACAACACTGACCTAAAGAATGTAGACTTGGAATGATATAATTGACAAGGAGTCGATGTCCATCACACAAGAAAACAAATCCCACTCGCCATAAACAAAAACCAGATGAAGCTCAAGAAGCCAGGATGGGGTAAATAAAAACAAGATAAGGGGGGCCAACGGGATAAAAAACGATAAGAAAGTGTCAATAAAAACTCCAAACGCTAAAAGAGTGAAAGTACACAAAAATACAGTAGCGACATGAAGGAGGATAAAAAGGAAGTGCAAGAGCATGCTTTCCAGCGGCGAGGGTGTTAAGATACCAAAACAAGGGGCTGGGCCGATGCATCACATGACCAAAAAGAGAAACTGAATTTACAATCGACAAGGAAACGAAGAAGGAGGTCAACGGTCATCAACATGAAATCTGAGTTTATTATGACATAAAGCGGGGGTGGGGAAGGTGTAACAGCAAGAGGAAAGTGGAGGACATTGGCGGGGGAATGCAAATACAAGGACAATGTTAGAAGGAATGCAAATGTTATAATACAACTTTATAATATCAATTTCGTACAGGCTGATCAAGGGGGAACGCGCAAAAAAAAAATCAACAGACAAAGGATAGGGGGTGGAGAAAAAAAAAGCACCAAGCATGACAATATAACTGAAATAAAAAAAACACATAAAGATAACAACAAGGTGAATAAGATCACTACAATGCTGGAAAAATGCGGAAGGGACAACACCACGGGGGGGGACAACTCGAGAGTGCTCTACAATAAAGATAAATACAAACCAAACAACACCCAAAAAAACACCACTAGATACATGCGGGAGTATAGGTCACAACAACAACGGTACACGGGCATCAAAAAAAAAAATACCAAGCACTACAGAAAATCACCTGGAAATGAAGACAGAAACGAAGGAAACAAATAGATCATGGCTACAAAGAAAGTGACACACCAAAATGACAAAATACCAACAAACACAACCCAACGCAGCAAACACAAACCAACTTAAAAACAATTATATAATAAAAGCAACTGCAAAAAAAAATCCAAGAAAAGGTTTGATCCTGCATGTAGTGGTCAATGAACAATGTTTACCTCATGATAGAAACCTTTTGCTTATCCAATGATGCATGCAAAACTACACAGTGTGACTTTCTAATGTAGGAATGAGTTGATTAGGGGGGTGGGTAGCATCTGATGTAAATCCTGATTT
The DNA here is from genome assembly GCA_004837865.1 of Musa balbisiana. Lineage (NCBI taxonomy): Eukaryota > Viridiplantae > Streptophyta > Magnoliopsida > Zingiberales > Musaceae > Musa > Musa balbisiana. The sequence goes on along the minus strand of CM017194.1, from coordinate 21,571,790 downwards.
AAAATACTAATTACTGTTGGGGAGGCTAACATGAGCGTATTTAGAAAGTGATTTAATGTTTTGTATCATGAATGCTCTAATGATTCATCATTATGGATACATCATGAACAAAATAATAGTATCATGATGATAGCCTCCTCATAGTGTTAAAAGCAATTTATTCATATCTGCATGATGAAATTCAGGTTTTATATTTGAATGGGGCATGTTCTAATTGTTCGAAATAATAAATAGACTCAAAATCATGTGGTAAGCTTACCTTTGTCAAATTGAGGTAACTGGATTTCCCTTCTTTTTGACAATTACAACCGTAAGAGAATAGCTAAGTTAGTGGAGGCACAAGGGGGGTCAAAGAAGATGCAAAAACTTGTAGCTAGCTTTGCTATCTTAAAGTCAGCAAAGATATGCTACTGTGCTTTTTCAGAAACAAAAAGTTGTCTTGCTTGAACCTCACTATCGATTGCTATTCATACGCAAACATCTAAAAAAACTTGCACATCTAGCGCGAACTGTGTATCTTTTAAGAAGCAAGGGTTGCTTTCTTGAACTCATCAATTGCTAGCTTGCATGTTCATAAAAATTGTTGTAAACATTTGCTAACTTGGTATGCTAGATAAAACTTGCATATCGTAACAATTGCATAGCTTGTCATAGAGCAAAGAAATGGCTCTGGGTCTCAAAAAGACAATCAAAAATTTAAAACTTAAAAAGACTATACTCGAGTTACGTGCTCATTGAGAAAGCCATGCCTATGGGAGCAAAGAAGATTCTAAAAATATCCCGAGTTACACAAGCTCCGCATTAACTTTATTGTAAGACGACAAGGTATCACATGTCGAATGCACAATTTAGGGAATATTATAGAGGACTAAATAGCAATCAGGGTTAACAATTATGAACATAGTCTATATACATGACAATATTCTATTGTCTAATTTTGTCTTGTAATGAACATTAATGAGAGAAGGTAGCAATATTGATTGATATGCACTTCACGGTAATTTGCTTGGTGGTCCTCAGGGTGGCCTTCTTTGCAGACAGATGACATGGGGGGAGAAAGATTATAGCTAGCTCCAACAAAAGCCCATGTATGTGGCATAACTTGTCATCTCCTTCCCGTCTTTTTCGATAAAACAAGGAGGCGAGAAGTGCGTTTGCTAGTAGACCCAGGTGAACAAAATCAAAGTCGGGAAGGTGCAAATCTATATCAGGAAAGAAGCGAAATATGATTAACTAGGGTGGCGGCATGGTTCGAAACAAGAAGCTTACGAGAATCAAGACTATAAAACATCTTTGTGCTAATATGTCTGCATGTATATGGAAAAATCGGTACGCAATTCATCATCGTTTACAAAGCAGGAGCTACTTGAATATCTTTTAAAATAGTGAGCTAAAACTTCTCCTTTTTAGTTGATGAGCAGAGGGGGATGAAGTAATATGATGACTTCATGATTGAATGAATACGATATATGTATATATTGTGCAGATGGTTTAGACGGGAATTTTTTTCACTAGTATATGATGACGGGTGGTGAACATTGACTATTATGGAGAGGTAAGCCAGAGGGTTCTATCAAAAGGGTGGGAGCACACACACATACAATAAGGAAGGGGGGAGTTAGGTAAAACTCCGGAGGACTATTAGAGGTGGTGGTCGGTGCGCGGGCGTTGAGGTTAAGCTCGGTAGTCCTCAAGTATTGTCGCATCAAGCGGGAGATATGTTGGGATCTCAAAAAAATCAGCAGGAAGGGCACTAACGATGATAAAAAACTATTGAGAAATAAGAATGGTATGTAGATGATTTAAACTAGGCAATGTTTAGTGATGCAGGGTAACTACGCGAGCAGGAGCGTTAAACCGTGTTGCAGCGCGGGAAAGGAGGTACGTTGTGGAACGAACTCGGAGGACCTCAATCACGTCAGGATTATATGGGACTTACAAGAAGATGCGGCGTCGGAACAGTAGGTGCTACAGGCGTCATGGGACAGCTATCATGCACCGAGAGTACGGAGTTTTGGCAAGTCAACCAGCCGATTGGCAATGCCGCAAAGAGAGAACGAGTGCCTTGCAGATCTTCGGACAAGCGCCAACCAATGGACGTGCCGTGCAACAGAATTCATTCGCTTGTAATAAATTTTGTCATAAGATCGAGTAGAGTTTTGGCTTGGTGTTGTGGCAGATTACTCACGTAGGGGACGATAGACATACTGGCCGAAACAAAGTGCCGGAGTCAAGCGCGAAGGATTCGTTGGGAGTTCGAGAGTTCGACGGAAGTTTGAAGGTTCGTCGGGATGCTATCGGAACTAGCCGAATTGAGTAGGGGAGCTTGCCGATGGGTTTTCGGAAGCTCGCCGGAAGGTTCGTCGGAAGTTCACGGAGCTCACCGAGAAAGATCATAGCTGGCCGAAGAAGCTCATTGAAAACTCGCCAAGATCAAATCGTGAGTTTCGGAGCTGTCGGGAGTCTGTAGAATGTTTCCGAGAGTTTATCGGAAGACCGTCGAAGTTCGCCGAAGCTCGCTGAAGAAATCTTGACTGCGGACTTTGTAATAACTTAGGAAATGTCTTTAAATTCGTAGTTAGCATGTAATTAGGGTTAGGATTAGGGATTAATCTTATAACCCAAGGTAGGGCCAATTGGGCCCAAGTTTGGACTAGTTTGGGCCAAGTTTGGAGCCCACTAGTGGCTGAAATAGTGTAGGCGGTGGCACCGCCCAGTACACTGTCAGTGTCAAAACTGACATGGCGGTGCACCGCCACTGACAGGCGGTGGCACCGCTAGCTTCGGGAACCGAAGAGAATTCAAATTTTGGAGCCCAAATTTGAATCCTCTGAGGCCTATAAATACCCCTCTATTCTCAGCCGAGATAAACAACTTTGAGAAGCAATAGATTGAGATAAAAGCCTTAGCAAAGTCTTTAGCAAGTCTTGTTTTCA
>CM017194.1:21478854-21563854 GCA_004837865.1 Musa balbisiana | reverse complement strand
CGGTGCTTACGGCCACAGCGCTCATGGGCAGAGGTGCCGAGGGACAGTGACGCCTGTGGCTACTACGCCCGCGTGCAGCAGCGCTGCGTGGCAGCAGCACCTGCGGCCATTGTGCCCATGGGCAGAGGTGTTGTGGGGCTATGGCTCCTACGGATGCTGCACCTCGTGGTGGCGCTGCCCTTGGGCGAGCCGCCCACGGTAAGGGCATTGCCCCCTACCCCCTATAGTGCCCGCCACTAGTAGGGTGGTGGGCGACGGCAACACAATAGGGGAGAGGGTTAGGGTTTTCTGAGCAAAGATTGTTTTGCCCCTCGGAATTTGAAAGTTTCCAATTATTTCCTTTGTCCAAATTATGAAATACTCCTCAAAAGTTAGAAAATTCCCTACATATCCCTGATTTCATAAAATATTAATTAATTAAAATTTTTAATTGATTATTATTTTATTATTATCTAGTAGTCCTACATGATGATGATTTATACATGTGATGTATGATATGTGGATGATGATCATGGACTGTGTGATGTGTGTACTTGTGATTATTATTATTGGGGCCTGCGAAGCCTCCATTATATTTTCATTTATTGTTGGGCCTACGTGCCTATGATTAAGTTATAATCACACGAGGAGGCACAACGGGAGTATGGATGCGATAACGAGACCCACGAGACGGACGATCGCGATGCATGGAGATGCGTCGAGATGCCGACAGAACCGATGAGAATGAGATGGATGATCATAAGGCATGAGATGCACAGCTGCATACATAGATCTTGATGTGAGTGATTAGGCCAACTAGCTCAGGCCTGATCACATTAGGCTGTGGTCCATGATCATTTGGTGTAATTGCTCATGTGATGTGTGATTGTTATACACCTACTATATATGTATATATAAATTTGCATGTGATTAGATATATATTAAATATGTATATATGTGACATGTCAAATATATATACATATACAAATATATATACATATACATATACATATACATATACATATACATATACATATACATATACAAATATATATACATATACATATACATATACATATACAAATATATATACATATACATATACAAATATATATATATACAAATATATATACATATACATATACATATACATATACATATACATATACATATACATATACATATACATATACATATACATATACATATACATATACATATACATATACATATACATATACATATACATATACATATACATATACATATACATATACATATACATATACAAATATATATACATATACATATACATATACAAATATATATATATATACAAATATATATACATATACAAATATATATATATACAAATATATATACATATACATATACATATACATATACATATACAAATATATATACATATACATATACATATACATATACATATACATATACATATACAAATATATATACATATACAAATATATATATATATATATACAAATATATATATATAGATATATATATATATTATATATATATATAGATATATATATATAGATATATATATATAGATATATATATATAGATATATATATATAGATATATATATATAGATATATATATATATATAGATATATATATATACAAATATATATACATATACAAATATATATATATATATATCTATATATATATATATATATACAAATATATATACATATACATATACATATACATATACATATACATATACATATACAAATATATATATATATACAAATATATATACATATACATATACATATACATATACATATACATATACATATACATATACATATACATATACATATACATATACAAATATATATACATATACATATACAAATATATATATATAGATATATATATATATATAGATATATATATATATACAAATATATATACATATACATATACAAATATATATATATATCTATATATATATATATATCTATATATATATATACATATACATATACATATACATATACATATACATATACATATACATATACATATACATATACAAATATATATATATAGATATATATATATAGATATATATATATAGATATATATATATATAGATATATATATATATCTATATATATATATATATATACAAATATATATACATATACATATACATATACATATACATATACATATACATATACATATACATATACATATACATATACATATACATATACATATACATATACAAATATATATATATATCTATATATATATATAGATATATATATATAGATATATATATATATTATATATGTGACATGTCATATTAGGAGACCAAATCAAAGAAACCCCTCTCGACAATATTATGTTGATAAATATGAGGCAATCAGATTGACCCACGTGGCCTTCCATCATTATAGGTAGGGACCGATTCTCGGTGTAGGTTGAGTTGGTCGAGTCTCTCGAGGCTCACCTATATCGTGATTCGCTATATATATATATATATATATATATATATATATATATATATATATATATATATATATATATATATATATATATATATATATATATATATATATATATATATATATATATATAGATGTCACCGGTGACTTGAGGATATGGTATGCTTGGTCGAGTCCCTCGAGGGTATATCATCGAATCAAACACATCTTGTAACGATGATGTTGACTTAACCAAACATCATGGTTAGTCGAGTCCCTCGAGACTATGGTGATTCGGAGGTCGAACAGGATGGGAACTATAAGGAGTTGTGATCAGCAAGAGTTGCCTACCTTTAGGGCTTAGTGTGATTAATCGAGTCCCTCGAGGTTACACTAAGATACTGATTAGATCCTGATCCCCACTAAAAGTCTGCCAAAGACTTTTCTTTCACGTGCTGAGGGTGTCACGTGACTCGCAAGTAAAATAGTGGGAGCATATTAAGATAAAAGTCTATATCTTGATTATTTATTTTTTACAAAATCTACATGTTATTCATTCCTACTGCATCTTTATTTTCAGAAAATGTCGCTTTCAAATCCCTTACGTGGCATACTTGATGCCAACTACCTCACTGGTCCAAATTATATGATTTGGCTTCATTACTTGAGAATTATTCTAACAAGACAGAAAATCGCATACGTCCTTGATACAATGATGCCTATGCCCGTGGAAGGGGCAAGCGAGGTTGAGATCACTTGCTACGTGAAGTACATTGATGACTCCACTCTTGCTCAGTGTTACATGTTAGGCTCCATGACTCATGAGATACAGAGACAACATGAAAAGATGGATACCAGATCCATTCTCCTACATGTTCAAAAACTGTTTAAGGAATAGGGAAGGACTTAACAATATGAGATATCCAAGAGCCTCTTCCATGCTAGGATAGCTAAAGGGACACTGGTTCAGAACCATATCCTAAAGATGATTGAGTGGATAGAAAAACTCACAAGTCTAGGAATGGTCCTAGAGGATAACTTGTGTGTGGATCTTGTGTTTCAATCCCTACCAGATTCCTTTTCACAGTTCATAATGAATTTTAATATGAACAAGCTTGAGGTAACTCTCCCGAAGCTCCTCAATATGTTAAAGGAGGCAGAGAGCACTATCAAGAAAGAGAAGCCAGTTCTCTACATTGGTGAGACCGCAAAAAAGGAAAACAGAAAAATCCTTTAATAAGGCAAGGGCAAGAGCAGACGAGGTAAAGCAAAGGTTGCTGAGAAAGACCCAGCAAAAGACAAAGGCCAGTGCTTCAACTGTGGAAAAGATGGGCACTGGAAGAGGAACTGCAAAGAGTACCTTGCAGAGAGGGTGAAACAAAAGCTTGGAGAAGCTTCAGGTACATTCATGATCAATCTCCATCTGTCAAACTCTTATGATAACACATGGGTATTGGATACTAGTATTGCTTATTACATCTGCAATTTGTTATAGATTCTAACAAAGTCGAGGAGATTGATGAGAGGAACATTGCATAATGGTTTGTTTATACTAGACACTACTCCACATATCATGAATGTAAGTGTGTCTAAGAGGAAACAAGATAAGGTAAACAGTGCATACTTGTGGCATTGTAGGCTAGGTCACATCCGTAAGGGAAGGATTCAAAAGTTGCTAAAGGATGGATATCTAGATCCATTCGACTATGAGTCATATGCAACTTGCAAGCCTTACCTCCATGGATAACTGACCAACTCTCTATTTAGTGGAACTAGAGAAGGAGCCATTGAGCTATTAGAACTCATACATAGTGATGTATGTGGACCTATGTCAACTCATGCCATTGGTGGTTACTCCTACTTCATTACCTTTACTGATGATTTCTCAAGGTATGAATATGTGTATTTAATGAAGTATAAGTCCGAGGCCTTTAAGAAATTTAGAGAGCATAAGAATAAAGTGGAGAACTGAACTGGAAAGAGTATCAAGTCTCTTCGATCAGATCGAGGAGGTGAGTACTTAAGTACAAAGTTTACCCAAATAAGTTGGAATCCAGGACGGAGCGGTGTAAGTTCGTGGGATACCCCAAGGAAACTTATGGGTATTATTTTTATCATCTCGAGGAAAAAAATGTCTTTATAGTCAAGAGAGAGGTGTTCCTTGAGAAGGAACACATTCTTGGTGGAGACAGTAGGAGCATGATAGAGTTGAGTAAGGTTGGAGAACTTAGCTCAAGCACCACTCTACAGCTCAAGTTTGTTTATTTACCTAACATGCAAGCTCCAACTTTACTTAGGTTCGACAAAGTATCCCATCCTCTTGAGAGATATATGGGACATATTGGAGGAGTGGAGGTTGAGGATATTGATCCTCAGACCTACGAGGAGGCTATTATAAGTATAGACTCCGGGAAGTGGCAAGAAGTCATGAATTCTAAGATGGATTTCATGTACTCCAACAAGGTTTGGAACCTAGTTGATATGCCCGAGGGTATTGTACCTATCGGTTGCAAGTGGATCTTTAAGAAAAATATCGGAGTAGATGGAAAGGTAAAGACCTATAAAGCAAGGCTAGTGGCTAAGGGGTATCGTCAAAGGCAAGGTGTTGACTACGATGAAACCTTCTCACCCGTAGCCATACTAAAATTCATTCGAATTTTATTGGCTATTGTAGCACACTATGATTATGAGATTTGACAAATAGATCTGAAAACCACATTCCTCAATAGGAACCTCGAGGAGGTGTATATGATATAGCTCGAGAGATTCATGTCCAAGGACTACCCATATAAGGTATGCAGGTTGCTTAGATCCATTTATAGACTAAAGCAAGCTTCCCGAAGTTGGAACATAAGATTTGATGAAGCAATCAAATCTTATGGCTTCATTAAGAACGAAGATGAATCTTGTGTGTACAGGAAGGTAAGTGGGAGTGCTATCACCTTCTTGGTGTTATATATGGATAACATCCTGATCATTAGGAATGATGTAGGAATGCTATCTACAGTAAAGGCTTAGTAATCTAGACACTTCTCCATGAAGGACTTAAGGAAAGCATCCTATATCTTGGGGATTCAAATCTATAGAGATAGATCCAAGAGGATGCTTGATTTATCCCAGTCTAGGTACATAAACACTATTGTTAAAAGGTTTGACATAAAAAATTCCAAGAGAGGTATTATACTGATAAGACATGGGATATTGCTTTATAGGAGTATGCCTCCAAATACTCCTAAAAAAAGGATGAACATGGATAGGATACCCTATGCCTTAGTGATAGGGTATATCATGTATGCTATGCTATGTACCAGGCCTAATATAGCGCATGCTTTGAGTGTCACGAGTAGGTATCAGGCAGATCCAAGCTTGGAGTACTGGAAAGTAGTAAAGTATATCCTTAAGTACTTGAGAAGGACTAAGGATATTTTACTAGTATATGGAGGTAGTAGCCTTAGGATTGAAGGCTATATGGACTCGAGTTTCTAGTCCGATGTCAATGATAGCAAGTCAAATTCGAGATATGTGTACACCTTGAATGGAGGAGTAGTGTATTGGAAGAGTTCCAAGAAAGATACTACTGCTAACTCGACCATAGAGGCAGAGTACATTGCTACAGTAAAGGCGGCAAAAGAGAGAGTCTGGATGAAGAAGTTCATCACAGATCTGGAAGTCGTGTTAAGCAGCAAGGAGTCGATTCCCTTATATTGCGACAACTACGGGGCGATTACTTAAATAAGGGAATCCGAGTCTTATCAGAAGTCTTTTGAGGAGGTTCCAACTTATTAGAAAGATCATGACCCGAGGAGATATAGTTATGGAAAGAGTTCCATCCGAAGATAACATTACAAATCCACTAACAGAGCCATTGTTTCAGATTGTCTTTAAGCGTCATAGGAGTCTGATGGGGATTAGACACATAGGTGATTGGCTTTAGGTCAAGTGGGAGATTGCTAGTCATATGTGCCCTACAAGCCAATCACGTGAGTGATGGCATGTGTGACTTAACACGTAGTCTTTTTTCTTATTATATTTTGGCATTTATTACTTTATATTACTTGTTGCATATATATATATATATATATATATATATATATATATATATATATATATTGTGATGTCCTTGGATTTGTGTAATGGGAATCAAATTGTGATGAGATCATGATAATGAGACCCATTCACCTTTAAACACAGATCCAAAATAATCCCAATCATAGGTTACTTGAGAGGAATATCGAGATAACCAGACAAACTTGTGTGTTTTATATCCGTCCATATTATGGATGCAGCTAGTCTCATAGCTACTCATGTGAGGACACTAGGGATACAATACAGGTGCTCATTGGGGAATTAGTTCACTGATTGATCCGCTTACAGAATGCTAAATGGTTGATGATGTCTTATTATCAGATAGTGATTCCGTAGTCCTAGTGGTGTATCTGGTCCTTAAACATGAGAAACCAAGGATGTCTTGTATGAGTGCTCCACTCTTTGATACCAAACTTACAGGTTTTGATGTCCCATATCTAGCACAGCTAGTCATTGGGAGTGGTAGTCAACCTTATGAGGGCTATTGAGTGTCGATAGAGGAACATTCACTCTCGGTGTCATGAGAGGAATGTCCTTTGTGTTCTTGCTTAGACAAATCCCTGGCCAAGGTCATTCGAATTAAGAGAGAAAGAGTTCTTCGGGAGAATCCAATTAGAGTGAGACTCGAGTAGAAACCATATGGGTCTGATAGCACCATGCCTAATATACGGTCTTTGAGATATTAGATGGATGAGGGGCTACAAGTACATGGTAACTAAAGACAGACAAGTCCAATGGATTGGATTCCCCTACAGCATAGTGGCCTAGTTCGTCCGTAGTCGATGAGTTGAGTAAATTATTATGGAGATAATAATTCACTGAGTTAGAAGGAGTTCTGATAGGTATGACTCACAGCCAGCTCGATGTTGGGCCTAGAGGGTCACACACATATGGTATGCATTGCAATGAGTAGAGGTTCGGATATGAGATATCCGCCAGAGCCTCTATCTTATTGGATATCCAATAAGCCCTTGAATTATTGGATCCTATGGATGAGATCCAATAAGCTCCCATGAGAGATTATTGGATAGAGATCCACTAATCTAAGAGGCTTGGGTAGTTGGATGGAGATCCAATGCCCAATAGGGGAGGATCCATTATGGTTAAGTTGACAAGGAACCTATATAAATATGAGGGAATCAGTGGTTTATAGGCTAGAGCCTTTACTTGCCTCTCCTATTCTCCTCCCTCTCTCCACCTCAAAGCAGGCCTAGAGTTTTGAGGAGCATCATCATAACCCTACTATGTGGATCACTGATAGAGAGGAGAGCGCTTGACCTCCTTTACCCTCTCCTAGAGATCTATAGAGATTCAGGGATATACGATCTCCCTAGGTAACATAATCTTTACTATACGCAGTTTTTTGTTTTGCAGATTTTGTGCACCAATCTTCGCACGACGATAAACAAATCTGTGAGAAATTAGGGATTTTGTTTTCTATTCTTCCACCGTGCAAGTGAAGTCACCCCCTAGATTTCCTAATAATATATCATGATGTCCGTGGATTTGTGCAATAGAAATCAGATCGTGATGAGATCATGATAATGAGATCGATTCGCCTTTAAATATATACCATAAATAATCCTTGTCATATTTTACTTGAGAGGGACATCGAGATAACCAGATAGACTAGTATGCTATATACCCATCCATATGATAGAGGTATCTAGTCTCATATCTACTTGTGTGGGGACACTTAGGATACAATGCAGGTGCTTATTAGAGAATGAGTTCATTGATTGGTCTGCTCACAGAATACTAGATGGTTGATGATACCTTATTATTAAACAACGATTCCGTAGTCTTAGTAGTGTATCTGGTCCTTAGACTTAAGACACTAAGGATGTCCTATATGAGTACTCCGCTATTTGATATTAGACTTATAGGTTTGGAAGTTTCAGATCTAGTATAACCGATTATTGGGAGTGGTAACTAACCTTACGAGGGTTATTGAGTGTTGATAGAGGATCATCCACTCATGATATCATAAGAGGAATATCTTGTGTGTTTTTGCTCAAACAAATCTTTGGCCAAGGTTATTTGGATTGAGAGAGAAAGAGTTCTCCAAGAAAATCCTATTAGTGCGAGACTCGAAGAGAAACCATATGGGCCTAATAGCACCATGCCAGGTATATGGTCTCTGGGATATTAGATAGATGAGGGACTATAGATATATGATAATTGAGGATAGATATGTCCAATGAATTGGATTCCCCTGTATCATTTGGGAACTACAATGCAGTGGCTTAATACGTCCGTAGTCGATAAGTCGAGTGAATTACTATAGAGATAATAATTCACTAAGCCAAAAGGAATTCTGACAGGTATAACTCATGTCCAGCTCGATATTGGGCATAGGGGGTCATACAAATATGATAGGTATTGCGACGAGTATAGGTTTGGATATGAGATATTTGCTAGAGCTCCAATCTTATTGGATATCCAATAAGCCCCTGAATTATTGGATCTCATAGATGAGATCTAATAAGAGCTAATAAGATATTATTGGGTAGAGACTCACTAATCTAAGTGGCTTCGACAATTTGATGGAGATCCAATACCCAATAGAGTATGATCCATTAGGGTTAACTAAGGGCCTCTATAAATATGAGGGAACTAAGGCCCATAGGCTGGGGCTACTTAGTTGCCTAATAGAACCCTTACGGATTCTAAGCTTAGGGTTGATCTCTTTAGGGGATCGGCCTCCTTGGAACTCTATAGGGGTTTCATCCTCCAGGTTGCTGCTCAAATGCTACTAAAAAGATTAATCTATTTTCTTCAAAAGATGATGAATATATGACTATTTATAGGGCTTCTAAACCCCAACTCCTAATAGCACTCCTACTCAAGACTCCTACTTCTAACCATCTCCTAATATGACTCCTACTCAAGACTCCTACTTCTAACCAACTCCTAATGCTTCTCTAAGAAGTAACCTCCAAACTAATCCTATCCTTAGCCAACCTCTTCACCTCTTTAATAGGGGTCGGTTAGGTAGGTTTTACATGAATGCCCCTTTAAATGAAACTCAATTTGGACTCTCCTAGCTAGAGTCCTAATAGACCCGCCGCCCTCTTCAAATCAACCTTGTCCTCGAGGTTGATGATCCATAAATTCTGAGAATTTAATCTTCAAGTCGTCATATTTCTCCCAAGTGGCATCTTTTGCTAGTAGGTTCGCCTACTATATTAGCACTTCAATAGTGGGTCATCGTTGTCGAGTCACGATCTGTCGATCAACAATGGCACTCGGCTGGGTCTGGAGTTCTCTTTAGGTAGTCATATTTGGTGGATGGCTTTGGGCTATCTCGTTTTGTCCCAGCTTGGGTTTTATATACAACATATGGAAGACTGGATGGATTCGGGAGCTGGCTGGTAAGTCCAATCTGTATGCTACCGTTTCGATGCGCTCCAAAATTTGGTAGGGTCCAAAGAACGGAGGTGAAAGCTTCATAGATGCTTTGGTCTAGATTGATGTTTGCTTGTATGGCTGGAGTCGTAGGAAGACCCAATATCCTATTGAAAATTCTCTTTCGCCTTTGTGTATCATATTGCTGTTTCATCCTTGCTTGAGCTATAGTAAGATTATCTTTTAGCAACTTCAACATTTTGTCTCTGTTTTATAGTTCCCTGTCTACTTGTTCTACTTTAGAGGTGCCCAACACATATTTTGGGATCACAAGGGGAGGTCGGCCATACAGAGCCTCATAGGGTATATATTTTGTGGATAAATGATAAGTTGTATTATACCACCACTCAGCCCAAGGAAGCCACTTTGTCCACTCTTTTGGCCGGTCACTAGTGAAGCATATGAGGTATATCTCCAAGCACCTGTTCACCACTTTAGTCTAGCCGTCGGTTTGTGGGTGATATGCTGTATTCATTATCAATTTAGAGCCCTACATCTGGAATAACTCTGTCCAAAATCTACTCGTGAAGACCCTATCACGATCACTTACAATAGATCTCGGCATCCCATGTAATTTTATAATATTCTCCATGAAGATTCGAGCAATACTTTTTCTTGTGTTGAGGGAAGCCCTTTGATGAAGTCTATTAATATATCAGTCTATATTGAGTCCAAGATGGGTAAAGGTTGTAGCTTTCCTGGACTTGCCATTGTCTCGCCTTTATGTCATTGACATACATCATATTGTGCCACAAATTTAACAATAATATTTTTCATCCCTACCCAATAAATATTTTTCTTAATTCTCTTATAGGTTCTAAGGAACCCAGAGTGCCCAACCACAGGTGTGGAATGCATCTCTTAAAGGATGGTCTTTATGCAAGTAGAATTTAGAACAAGCATAATGCGTCCCTTATAGTGCAATTCTTTTGCGTCCCAACTGTAATGAGCCACGAAGCTTGGTATTTCCTCTAATTATTTTTATAATTTTACTAGTCTCTGGTTCTTTCTGCCATTCCTTCTTAATATCCTCAAGGAAGTCATTGGTCAAAAATGAAACGGTCGAAAATTCAGCTTGCTCGGGTAGCCGCAAAAGCACATCTACAATAACATTCTCTTTCCCCTTTTTATAAGTTAATTCATAATCATATCCAAGAAGCTTTGTTACCCTTTTCTACTATTTAGGGGAAGATATCTTCTACTCTAAGAAATATTTTAGGCTTTTATGGTTGGTCTTGATTTGAAAGCATCGCCCGATCAAGTACGGTCCCCATTTGGTCACCGCATGCACAATCACAAAAATCTCATTGTCATAAATAATCATCTTGAAATGAGAAGGAGATAATGGCTTACTGGTATAAGCTAGAGGGCAGCCATCTTGCATTAGTATAGCACTAATTTTAACTTCGGAGGCATCAAATTCAATAACAAAAGTCTTGCCAAAGTCGGGTAGCACTAGTACGGGCGTTGTCATCATTGCAGCTTTAAGTTCGTCGAAGGTGGTAGTGGCTTTGTTTGACCATTAGAAATCATCTTTTTTTAGCAAGGAAGTAAGAGGTGCATTGATCTTTCTATAGCTTTTCACGAACTTGCGGTAGTAGCCTGTTAAACCGAGAAAGCCACATAGCGATTTTATGTTTCTTGGGGTCGACCAATTATACATTGCTTCAAATTTGGAGGGGTCCACCACTACACATTCCTCTAATATGATATGCCCAAGATATTCTATCTTATGTTGAAGAAAGCTGCACTTCAATTTTTTGACAAAAAGAACATGTTTTCGCAAAATTATCAAAATAAGTTGTAAGTGTTGAAAATGACTTTAAAGAGAAGGGCTGTAAATAAGGATATTATCGAAGAAAACCAGCACAAACTTGTGAAGATAATTTTAGAAAATATCATTCATAAGGCTCTGGAAGGTGGAGGGAGCAATGGTGAGACCAAAGGGCATTACAAAAAATTCGTAGTGGTCGTTGTGTGTTCGAAAGGCGATTTTCGATATGTCTTCTTCGCACACTCGTATTTGATAATACTTGGATCAACGGTCCAACTTTGTGAAGACTCATGCTCCCTTTAATTTATCAAGTAATTCATCTACTACTACAATAGGGTATTTGTCCTTGACGGTTATGCCATTGAGAGCTCGGTAATCAACGCACATTCGCCATGTTCCATCCTTCTTTCGTACAAGGAGCACCGGTGAAAAGTAGGGGCTGCAACTTGGTCGAATAACTCCTATTTCGAGTATCTCTTTTATAATACTTTCTATTTCATCCTTCTAGAGATGTGGATACTGATATGGCCAAGTATTTGCTGGAGGTTTGCCCAGAAGAATCGGTATACAATGATC
Source organism: Musa balbisiana (assembly GCA_004837865.1). Taxonomy (NCBI): domain Eukaryota; kingdom Viridiplantae; phylum Streptophyta; class Magnoliopsida; order Zingiberales; family Musaceae; genus Musa; species Musa balbisiana. The sequence goes on along the minus strand of CM017194.1, from coordinate 21,551,554 downwards.
ATGTCAACGGGTAGGAGGTAGGTTGTGTGGTTCATCAAATATATCTGAAAATTTAGAAAGCAAAGAAAGTATGTTTAAATCTTCAAATTCTGTTGGCTCTTAGTTACCAAAAAGCTGCTATAGGCTTTGTGCAAGACCTTCTCCATTCATTGTGTGCAAATCATCATTACATCGCCCCTATGTTTCCCATGCAGTATCACCTGTTTCCCCTTACTTTAAAATTTCATAATTAGTTTCACAAAGTTCCAGGAAATATCACCTAATGTCATCAGCCATTCAATACCGAGCACGGCCTCATAATCATCAAGAGGGAGGAGGAAGAAATTTGCAATTATCTCTTCGTCCTGCAGCAATAGTTTCACCTACAGGCACCTATGATCACACTTCAAAATTCATTTGTCGGCGACTTTAACATCAAACCTACTACAATTCTCGATAGGTAAGGCCATCCAAACAACAACCTTACTATTCATAAAATTATTAATGCTCCCAATGTCAATAAGAACAGTGATAGGTTGTTGCTTCAGAAGTCCTCCCACTTCCATCGTTTACGGGTTCGCGTAACCAACAAGGGCATGCATCGTAATATCAACCGACTATTGTTCTTCATCTGTGACCTCTTCCTCATGCTTTTGGGCCTCCTCCTCCATGTCTTCAAGAGGTTCAATAAATAGGAGATGGCCCCTTTTGCAGCGATGATCGTGGTTTCATGGCTTGTCGCAATGCTAATAAAGACTCTTTGTTGATCGGTTACGTAGTTCTTCTCTTGTCAATTTTTTTGGAAGCGAAGGATAGCTAGGAGCAGAAGGAGTTTTATATGCCATGGGTAAGGAGAGGTTTGATAGCAGATAAGATTTCCCAAACTATATGATGAAATCTCTCTACTCTGTTAAGGGAAATCTTCCCTCCTAACCTATATAAATAGGAGAGCATATGTCAATGCGAGAACAGCTTCTTCAGTAATTTTTGTCTTCTATTCTCCTTTAACATGGTATCAGAGCCATCGCCGTGAAGGTGGTCCCCAAGCAGATCACCGTAAAGGCCACTTCTAAACATCTCAAAGTGGACCAGCTTCTCCATCGAACTCTACCAAATCTCGACCCCTTCTCCTACTGCCTTGTGAACCATGATTCCACCACAGCCACTCCCTCCCTCTATCGCTGCTCCTGTCATAACTGCACCCAGCGTCGCCATTAGGCGACAACAATGATGGCATCTTCATTGCTGTGGCATTTTCCACGGAGAACAGTGGATGCTGCGGCTTCCTCTTCGTAGGTGAATGGTGGATGCTCCTTCCCTCAATAGCTAGTAGTTCGACCATTCTCCAAGATCATGTCATCGGGCTCCTTCGAAGCTAAATAAGGGCCACCACACCATGGCCTGTCCTTCCCTCTTCTCCTCCCTACATCGGTAGCATTCTTTACTACTGCCTTTCCTCTGCCACTTCCTATAGAAGTAGAGCTGACACATCCTCGCGACTACTCCTCAGCCAGTAGCCTCTCCTCCTCGTTCTCGTATCTCGCTTGAGTGAGAAGGGTCACGGTTGTTCTGCCTCACCATCCTCAATTGGCCAGCTGATCTCTATTGCTCGCGACCCTGTTGCACCGCCCCAAACCGCATCTAAGAACCACCGGCCCCATCCCAAAATCCTTGACCTCACTGCCAACAACCTTGTTAAGACCAACCTAGCATTGTTAAGTGAGCTGCGGATCTTGGCCGGCAGCTAACTCCACCTGCTGCGGTAATTGGCCCAGAGCTGCAGTGCCTCCTCTACTGCAGTAGCTACAGTAGTCTCCTTTATCGCAACAGCCTTCTCTATCATAGTAGCTACAGCAGCCTCCTCTGTCGCAGCAGCTGCAGTAGCCTCCTCTGCCATAGCAACCTCCTCTACCATGGTAGCAATAGCGATTTGCAGCCTTCTCTGTCGTAGCAGCACGATCAGCAGCCTTCTTTACCACAACAGCTACAACAGTAGTGATCTACAACCTTCTCTGTCATAGCAGTTGCAACAGCAGCGATCTACCCTTCTCCCAAGACTCCTCTCTTCCTCCTTCTCCATCTTTCCTTTAAAACAAAAATAAAAAAAAACAAACAAAAAATCTGGGATGTCTTCATTATCTTCTGATATTCTAGTTACGATCTCTATAGGGACTCATAGTACTTCTCCTACAAGGCTTATCTCCATCAATGCTGTCACGCTAATCCCTTTTAAGTTATCAAAGGGTGGCAACTATGCATCCTAGCAGGCTCAATTTTCTAATCGGTTATTTGGATACGACTTGCTAGGCAATGTTGATGGCTCTTTCAGTTGTTTGCCAGCCATGTTCAACATTCCCGAAGAACCTAGTCCAGTATCAAATCTAGCTCACAAACTATAGCTGCATCAAGATCATCTCATCCTTTAAGTTATTCAAGCCTCAGTTGTTGGATCCGTCGCTCCATTGATATCCTCATATGGGACAACTGCCGAAGCATGGTCTAAACTGTAAACAACCTTAGCGAATCATTCGCGTACTTGCAAGCTCCGTCTTCTGTCCAAGCTAATGGTGACAATGCAAGAGGGAAGTACTATCACTAATTATCTACAAAATATCAAAGTTATAATTGATGATTTTGCTTTGATAAGTCATTCCCTATGTAAGGAGATGATTACAAGGAGTTGGCAATTGCAATTCGGGCACGCGACACTCTAGTATCATTTGAAGACCTATATGATAAGTTGACTAATTATGAGACATATTTGAAGTGTGAGGACAAGCTGCCGGACCGACTATCACAGCTCATGTCAGTCACAAGCCTAAGAGGAAGGGTACTCGGTACCCTCCGAACATCTCTAAAGTTTTGGCCAATACACATCTTGATCCTATAGGTCCCAAGCGGAACCCCCCTTATCCTCCTAATCATAACTTCTCACAAAATGACAACTCCAATTATCATCCGTCTTAGCATCCTGCCCCTCTAAGCCAACAAAGACGGGTCGTCTGCCAATTGTGTGATAAAATCGGCCACTTCGCTAAAGTTTATCGGTCTCGACCCCGCCTCCCTACTCCATCACACTAGCCTCAAGCAAATCTCCTAACTGCTCCGACGACTAGCTAGCCCAACTGGATTGTCGACTCTAGCGCCTCCCATCATATCACCATTGATCTTCAGAATTTGTCTCTTCACAACACCTATGGTGACAATGAAGATATCATCATCGGTGACTGTAAAGGACTTCCTATAACTCATACTGGTTCCATAACGCTTACTTATGATACTACCATATTTACACTCGATGATGTTTTATGCGCCACTTATATTAAACGCAAACTCATTTCTGTTTCTCAATTTTGCAAACATAACAATACTTCAATTGAATTCCTTCCTGATTCCTTTCTTGTTAAGGACTTGAGCATGGGTGGGGGGATCCTTAGTCCAGGGCCCGAATAGAGGCAACATTTATGAATGACCGTTAGCTCCACAAAAAACCCAGCCCACTGTTCATTCTTCTGTTTGTTAGGATCAGGGTCGACACTAAGAGGGGGGGTGAATTAGTGCAGCGGTAAAATAACGATGGTTGAAAAACTTTTGTACAATAAAAACTATTTCTGATGTAAAACCGATTTCGGAAACTTAACTTTGAAACACGTTTGTAAATGAATAGAAGGCAGTAAGCTATTGAAGAGGTTTGCAGTAAAGATAAAAGCAAGAATAAATGCAAACCAGAGAAGACAACAATTTATAGTGGTTCGGTCAATTGTGACCTACATCCACTCCTTTGATTCCTCTTCCGTCGAGGCCACCGGCATCCACTAGAGGTCTTCCTTCAATAGGCGAAGACCAACTCCTTCTTACACCTCTCTTCTCCTTTTACCGGGTTTAGGAGATAACCCTTATAAGCACTCACTCTCCTCTTAAGCTATTCTAACACTTAAACTCAAGGAGGAGGATTCTAAAGAGATTATAGCAGAGTTTTCTCACTTTTGAATGTTCTGTGCTTGTATATTTTAACCAGGGATGGGAGGGGTATTTATAGGCTTTAAGTTGATTCAAACTTGGAGCCAAAATCTTTCCCATCCCGGGTTCCCCGGGTACGGGCGGTACCACCGCCCAGTGTTAATTTGACTGACACTGTCCCAGGCGGTACCACCGCCCAGGTTTGGCGGTATCACCGCCTAGGGGGCTGTGCTAGGTGGTGCCACTTCCCATACTAGTGGTACCACTACCTGATATAGTCTCGAAGATTGTACCACGATGGTGAGACTTCTTTGGGCACTATTTGGGCCTCTTATTAGGCCCAACACAATTCTTACATGGGCCTAGTTGGCTCCTAATTGGGTTGGCCCAAATCTAATCCTAATTACGTACTAACTACAATTCCTAAGATATATTCTAAGCTAAACAAATCCCTATGTCAATTCTTTCGGCGATCTTCCAGCGAACCTCCGACGAACTCTTGACAATGTTCCGACGGACTCCTGGCAAGCTCCTAGACTTCACGATGATCTTCTTGGTGAGTTCCGTCGAGCTTCTTTAGCAAGCTCCACGACTTCTCGGCTAGTTCCCGCAGAACTTCAGACGAACATCCGGACTTCCGATGAACTCTCGAACTCCCAACGTGATCGCGTCCTTGACTCCGGGACTTCATTTTGCTCCATGCCTTGCCATCGTAGTCAATCTTGCATATGTAAAACATACTTCGATCTAGATAATTAATACTAGCATTAATCACGTTGTCCGGACATGTCATTGGTCTCTCGACGCTTCGTTTGATTCTTCGACACATCGTCATCTCTTGCGACCTATTGTCCAATCGGCCAGTTGAATCCACAACTCGGATATTCTTGGCGCAATGTCTGCTCTTCTTGGCCCGATGCCCGAATCCACGGCCCGAAGCCTTCTGTCGATACGTTGACCGATCCACCGGCCCGACGTCCAATATTCTAATATGTTATCCTCCGACACAATATGATTTTCCTTGCTTTAATTGTCTCATCCTAATCGAAGCATCCTGCATCACTCAAAACGTAAATTAAAACATAAACACTTATAGATTGGTTTCATCATCAAAATCCGAGATTCAATAATCTCCCCCTTTTTGATGATGACAACCAATCGATGACGGAGTTAACCTTAACTCCCGGAGTTTAAACAAACTCCCTCTATCAATATGCCATATTGATAGAAACTCTTGGATTCAAAAATCCAAGCAACATGTCATGATCAAATCATGCATGACATCAATATACTTCTCCCCCTTTGTCATAAACAAAAAGGAGAAGTCCAACTATTCATGTGTTTAGATATACAAGTTCAAGTTGTTGCATGAAAAACATAATGTTAAGTTTTATCATCATGCAATTTAAAAGCTTGAAAATTTAGCAAGTGTTACATCATGCATGCTATCAAGTTGTAGATATGCAAGTTTTACAACATACAAGCTAGCAAATTTATGGATGTGCAAGTTGGCATGTTTTGCTTCTTGAGATAGGCATGATAGCACTTCTTTCTCCATGCAATTTGTAAGCTAGCAAATTTTTGGTGATGTTCAAGATAGCAATTTATTCTCTTTTGAGAAGTGTAATTTTTGCTTTCTTTTTGAATTGTGCGAGCTAGCAAATTTGCTTTCTAGCGCGTTTTGCTCCCCCTTGTCATTGTCAAAAAGAAGAGAAGACCCTTTATGTCAATTTCTAAATTATGACAAAGGTAAATAGCATAGATAAAAATTCATGTCATGAATGTCAAAATAATTATTTTTTTATGAATATTTCGTCATTGCATGCATCATTCCAAATCATAAATATTTCACATCATGATGGTATCAAATTGTCAAATTTCATCCTACCATGCATGATCATAACTTTTCATTTGTATGCATCAAAATAATATCAAGAGTAATTCATACATAATTTTATATCATTACATGAAGAATATTAAAAAGAAAATAATTGGGTGATTTGATAAACATTTCTTGAATACAAGGAATTGCATAAAAATCATATCATGAAAGGTTAGAACATGTGAATACCAAAAGGCATGATTTCTTTTTGAAAAACCTCCTCATAAATAATCAAAAGAAAATCTTAGGTGATCGATTAATGAAAAATCTTGATTCATAATAAAATTTCATGTATCGAATATCGAGAAATCAAGATGATGATTCATAAAAAAAATATAACAAGTTATATTCAAGAGAAAAAAATCATCATTCATTTTTAATTCATTCAATTTGTCAAATCAACATTTCTTGGTTATGCATGATATCAAAACATGGTTTCAAATCTTCAACATATAACATGCACAAATTCGAAAATCGAAAGGAGAAGGGAAGAATTCAAAGGTACAAAGATTTCAACCATCTCATAAACAAATGAAGGATGAATCCAAAATTCCATGAATCATTTCAACAAATCTCCTTTTAAATAATCAAAATGATCATCAAAGGAAGTCTCATGTTATTCAAAGAAATCAAGATCATGATTTTGATAAAACTCATTTTAAATTCAAATCATCAAAATCATTTTCATGGTTCACAAAATTCATAACATAAGTAGATTCATTATTTCAATGATAATATATTTTCCTTTTTTAAGTATTTCATTTTAAGTGATTGATTTCCTGTTAGCATGCTTTTTTTCATTTATGTCAAATAAAAACATGCATCAACGTTTAGAATCGAAAAATGAATTTCGTCATAAAAACATCAATACCAATAAATCACAAAAATCATGATGTATAACTTTAAAATTTCATGCATAAAATCATCAATTATAGTATCAAAATATTTAATATTTTTATTACATCATTATGCATTACTTCAAATCAAACATGATTTCATAAGGCATTCAAAATCATTTTGTTTATCATAAACATGCAATTTTCATGATTATTTTCAAAATTACTAGAATGATAAGCATGATTCCTAATTTTTGTATTTTCATTATTAAACATTATTAAACATGCAATTTTCAAGAAAAATAACTAAACTAAATTAGAAATAACTCATGAAAAATATTATGTAATTTCAAAATAAATTAAAGGCATTTTGATTATCTCAACGTCGAAAGCCATTAAGGCGTAGTTTGCTACCTCACCTTTGTTGATTTTCTCCTCATCTTCGGAGGAGCTTGATTCATCCCATAGTTCTTTTTTCTTCTTGCATTCAAAGCAAGTAGTTGCGTTCTTCTTGTTTTTTAATTTTTGTTTCATTAACTTTTTAAAGTTCATGAGTAGTTCAAGTTCACCATCACTTGAGCTTATGCTCGAGTGGTTTTCAAATGTTCTAAGTTCGAAATCCTTCTTGTTCTTTGGAAGGTGGTTCTCAAGTTCATTACGTGTATTGCACGTCATTTCATAGGTCATTAGAGACCCGATAAGTTCTTCGATCAAAAAGGTATTCAAAATTTTTAACTCTTGTATAGCCATTATTTTTGAAACCCAACTCTTATTAAAAGAATGCAAAATCTTGTTTACGAGTTCAAAATCTAAAAAACATTTGCTAAGAGCTTTTAAACCATTGACGACATCCATAAAACGGGTGTACATGTCAACAATGGTTTCGCTCAACTTCATTCGAAAAAGCTCAAAATCATGTATTAAAAAATTAATTTTTGAATCTTTAACTTTGCTAGTCTCTTCATGTGTGATTTCAAGAGTGTGCCAAATATCAAAAGCCATTTCGCAAGTAGAAACCCGATTAAACTCATTTTTGTCTAAGGCGCAAAATAGAGTGTTCATAGCTCTAGCATTTAAACAAAACATCTTCTTATCCAAATCATTCCAATGGTTCATTGGAAGAGAAGACATTTGAAAACCAAATTTAACTATGTGCCATAAATCAAGATTCAATTAAAGCAAGAAAACTCTCATTTGAGTTTTCCAATAAGTATAGTTCGTCCCATTGAAAAAGGGAGGACGAATGAGAGAGTGACCCTCTTGAAAGCTGAAAAGAGCCATTTCTCTTGATTGTTAAACCAAATGAGAAATAACAAGGCTCTAATACCGATTGTTAGGATCAGGGTCGGCACTAAGAGCGGGGGTGAATTAGTGCACTGGTTAAATAATAATGGTTCAAAAACTTTCGTACGATAAAAACTGTTTCCGACATAAAATCGATTTCAGAAACTTAACTTTGAAACACGTTCGTAAATGAATAGAGGGCAGTAAGCTATTGAAGAGGTTTGTAGTAAAGATAAAAGCAAGAATAAATACAAACCAGAGAAGATGGCAATTTGTAGTGGTTTGGTCAATCGTGACCTACATCCACTCCTCCGATTCCTCTTCTGTCAAGACCACTGGCATCCACTAGAGGTCTTCCTTCAATAGGCGAAGACCAACTCCTTCTTACACCCCTTTTCTCCTTTTACCAGGTTTAGGAGATAACCCTTACAAGCACTCACTCTCCTCTTAAGCAATTCTAACACTTAGACTCAAGGAGGACGATTCTAAAGAGATTACAACAGAGTTTTCTCACTTTTGAATGCTCTGTGTTTGTATATTTTAACTAGGAATGGGAGGGGTATTTATAGGCTTCAAGTTGATTCAAACTTAGAGCCAAAATCTTTCCCATCCTGGGTTCCCTAGGTACGGGATGTACCACCGCCTGCGTTGGGCGGTACCACCACCCAGTGTCAGTTTGACTAACATCGTCCTAGGCGGTACCACCGCCTAGGTCTAGCGGTACAACTGCCTTGGGTGTTGTGCTGGGCGGTGCCATCACCCAGACTAGTGATACCACCGCATGGCACCCTGCTAGGGGTGGTACAACCGCCTAGACTAGTGGTACCACTGCCTGACATAGTCTCGAAGATTGTGCCACGACGGTGAGACTTCTTTGGGCATTGTTTGGGCCTCTTATTAGGCCCAACACAATTCATACATGGGCCTAGCTAGCTCCTAATTGGGTTGGCCCAAATCCAATCCCAATTACGTGCTAACTACGATTCCTAAGACATATTCTAAGCTAAATAAATCCCTATGTTAATTCTTCCAACGAGCTTTCGACGATCTTCTAGCGAACCTCCGACGAACTCTCGGCAATGTTCCGATGGACTCCTGGCAAGCTCCTAGACTTCACAATGATCTTCTTGGTGAGTTTTGTCGAGCTTCTCTGGCAAGCTCCGTGACTTCACGGTTGGTTCCCGCAGAACTTTCGACAAACATCCGGACTTCCGACGAACTCTTGAACTCCCAACGTGATTGCGTCCTTGACTCCGGGACTTTATTTTGCTCCATGCTTTTCCATCGTAGTCAATCCTGCACATATAAAACATACTTCGATCTAGACAATTAATACTAAACATTAATCACGTTGTCTGGTCATGTCATTGGTCTCTCGACGCTTCGTCCGATTCTTTGGCTCATCGTCCTCTCTTGAGGCCTATAACGCATTGTGATGCATGTCTTAGTAATAAAAGTCATAAACAACTCTTTGGCTCATCTTCCATTTCCTCCTCTAAACCATTTAAAATTATTTATACCAATGTTTGGGGCCTTGCTCCAATCTTGTCTTTTGATATATTTATATTTTATGACATTTTTGTAGATCACTTCACTAAATACACATGGTTATATCCTCTTCACCATAAATCTGACGTTTTCGCCATCTTTCCCACCTTTTGAAAGTTGGTCGAAAACCACTTTCAGTCTATAATCAAAATGGTTTACTCTGATGGTGGCGATGAATATCAAGCCCTAGCAGCCTATCTCTCAGCTTGTGATATCCAACACCTCAAGTCTCCCCAGCATACTCCTCAGCTAATTGGCTCCGCCGAACGTAAACATCGGCATATAGTAGATACTGGGCTCACACTTCTATATCAGGCCTCCATGCCTTCAAACTTTTGGACAATTACCTTTCAAACTGCCGTCTACCTTACTAATATAATTCTTATGCTAGTCTTACAATACCAATTACCCTTTGACACACTATTTCACAAACTCCCAAACTTTGTAAACTCAGAGTATTCGGTTGTCTATGTTATCCATAGTTACGTCCCTATGTCTCTCATAAGTTAACATCACGATCTAATCCTTGCGTATTTATAGGTTACTCTCTTGAACATAATGCTTTCCACTACTATAATCTCCACACTCACAAAATCTTTATATCATGTCACATTATTTTTGTTGAGTCTATCTTTCCTTTCTAAAACCATACCTATCCTACTTTGCAGACCATTCCTCACTGGAGTATACCTCCGATCCAACCGGACGAGCCTCCCATGACATCATTCGATTCCTCCCCACATGATCCACACAATACTACCCCTCTAGTTTAGCAATTGCCCATTCCCTCTATTCCTACTCCACTCCTTTCTTCTCAAAATGTTGGGTAATAAGTTCAGAAACATAATCGTTATCTTTACCTCCTTCTCGGCCAAGAACCACTAACGTACCTCCACCTGACCCGGCCTGTGTCAATGACTTTCAATTGCTTCTTCCAACAATACAACCTCACGATTCCGTATTTTCTAACCATCCTATGACCACACGCTCTAAGAGTGGTATTTTCAAACTACGTCAAGTCCTTAACCTACATGCTATCATAGATTCCTCATCCACCATCGTTGAACCCACCATCTTCACTCAAGGCCAAAAATCTCTGCATTGGCATACCACCATATGTGAGGAATATAATGCCCTTCTCCATAACTCAACATGAGATCTAGTACCCTCTCATCATACACAAAACATCATCGGGTGTAAATGGGTCTTTCAAATTAAGCGGATAAGATTTCTCTAGCTGTATGAAGAAATCTCTCTTCTCTATTGAGGGAAATCCTCCCTTCTAACCTGTATAAATAGGAGAGGATATGTCAATGCGAGAATAGCTTCTTCAGTTATTTTTGTCTTCTATTCTCCTTTAACATGGTATCAGAGCCATCGCTATGAAGGTGGTCCCCGAGCAGATTGTTGAATCTCAGATTTTGATGATGAAAATAATTATAGTGTTGATCTAATATGCATTTGAGTAACGCAAGGCTAACATCAATTAGGAGAGGCAAATTGATTAAAGCAGGAGGAATTGGACGTTGGGCCAGAGTGAATATGTAAGAATATTAGACGTCGGACTAGAGGAATGGTTAATGTGTCGGCAGAAGGTTTCAGGCTGAGAATTCGGGCATCGGGCCTAGAAGAGCAGACATTGCGCCAAGGAGATCGACATTGCGGAGGTCAACATGCCGATTGGGCAAAAGCCGCAAAAGAGGACAATGCATTGAAGTATCGAACGAAGCACCGAAAGAACCAATGACATGCTGGACAACACATGATTAGTGCTTGTAATAATTTACCTAGATCGAGTTAGGTTTTAGCATTTAATTGAGTCGGTTTAGAATGTAATTAGACTAACTCAATTAGGGGCCAACTAGGCCCAAAATAGGACTATTTTGGGCCAAAATAAAGGCCCATTCAGTGGCCCAAGTTTGGGCTATGTTGGGCCAAGTGGAAGCCCAAACAGTGACCCAAGAGGTGACACCATCATGGCACACAATCTTTGAGATTATATTAGGTGGTGGTACCATCAGTTTGGGCGATGGTACCATCCAGATACAACTTTCGAGAGGCTGCAGGCGGTGGTACTGCTAGTATGGATGGTGGTACCACCCAGCATAGCCTCCTAAGCGATGGTACCACCCAGTGGCAGGGTGCCAGGTGGTGATACTGCCAAGTATAGTATCCATGTCAGACTAACACTGGTGGTGGTACCGATCGTACCTAGGAAACCCAGGATGAAAAATTTTTAGGCTCCATGTTTGAATCAACTTGAGGCCTATAAATACCCCTCTCATCCCTAGGTAACATACATAAGAATTGAGAGTAAAAAGGAAAGAATCGATTCTGAAATATTGTGTGATCTCCTCTCAAAAGTTCTAAGTGTTAGAATAGTTTGAGAGAGGAGTAAGTGGAGGTGTAAGGGTTATCTCCTAAACTCGGTAAAAGGACAATCGAGTTGTAAAAGGTGGTCGGTCTTCACCTATTGAAGGAAGACCGATAGTTGATGCTAGTGGCCTCGACGGAAGAGGAATCGGCGAAGTGGATGTAGGTTACGACGACCGAACCACTCTAATAATCTAGTTTGCATTACTTTGCTATTTACATTTATTGCAAACTACCATACTTTCTCTTTACTCTAACTGCACACCCTTATGAATGTCCCCGGCTAGCAGCCTCTCCTCCTCGTTCTCATATCTCGCTCGAGCGAGAAGGGTTGTGGTTGTTTTGCCTCACCATCCTCAATTGGCCAGCTGATCTCCATCACTAGTGACCCTGCCGCACCACCCCAAACCGCATCTAAGAACCGCTAGGACCATCCCTAAATCCTTGACCTCATTGCCAACAACCTTGCTGGGACCAACCTAGCATTGCTAAGCGAGCTGCGGGTCTTGGAAGGCTGCTAACTCCACCCGCTGCGACAATTGGCCCGGAGCCACAATGCCTCCTCTATCGTAGTAGCGATAGTAGCCTCCTCTAGCACAATAGCTTCCTTTGTTGTAGCAGCTGCAACAACCTCCTCTGCCGCAGCAGCCTCCTCTACCATGGCAGCAGTAGCGATTTGCAGCCTTCTCTACCGCAGTAGCAGCGATCGACAGCCTTCTCTACCATAGTAATTGAAACAGCAGTGATCTGCAGCCTTCTCTGCCGTAGCAGCTGTAACAGCAGCTATCTGCCCTTCTCCCAAGACTCCTCTCTCCCTCCTTCTCCATCTTTCCTTTAAAAAACAATTTTAAAAAAAACAAACAAACAAAAAATCTGGGATGTCTTCATTATCTTATGATATTCCAGTTACGATCTCTATAGGGAATCACAGTACTTCTCCTACAGGGTTTATCTCCATCAATGCTGCTACGTTAATCCCTTTCAACTTATCAAAGGGTGGCAACTATGGATCCTGGCGAGCTGAATTTTCTAGTCTCTTATTTGGATATGACTTGCTAGGCTACGTTAACCGCTCTTTCGGTTGTCTACCAACCATGTTCAACATTCCTGGAGAACCCAATCCAGTACCAAATCCAGCTCACAGATTGTGGTTGCGTCAAGATCGTCTCATCCTTCAAGCTATTCAAGCCTTAGTTGCTGGATCCGTTGCTCCATTGATATCCTCATATGGGACTGCTACTGAAGTATAGTCTAAACTGCAAACAACCTTGGCGAATCATTCACGTACTTGAAAACTCAGTCTTCTGTCCAAGCTAATGGTGACAAAGCAAGAGGGAAGTACTATCACTGATTTTCTACAAAATATCAAAGTTATTATCAATGATTTGGCTTTGATAAGTCATTCCCTATGTGAGGAGGAGATCATCATCCATACCCTTAATGGTCTCAGAGACTATTACAAGGAGTTGGCAGCTGCAATTCAGGCACACGACACGTTAGTATCATTTGAAGACCTATATGACAAGTTGACTGATTATGAGACGTATTTGAAATGTGAGGACAAGCTGCCCGGACCGACTATCACAACTAAAGTCAGTCATAAGTATAAGAGGAAGGGTACTCGGTACCCTCCGAACATATCCAAAGGTTTGGCCAATACACATCATGATCCTATGGATCCCATGCGAAACCCCTATAATCCTCCTAATCATAACTTCTCACAAAATGACAACTTCAATTATCATCCGTCTTGGCATCCTACCCCTCCAAGCCAACAAAGACGAGTCGTCTACCAACTATGCGATAAAATCAACCACTCCGCAAAAGTTTGTCAGTCTCGACCCTACCTCCCTGCTCCATCATACTGGCCTCAAGCAAATCTATTAACTGCTCCGATGACTAGCCAGCCCTATTGGATTGTCGACTCTAGCACCTCCTATCATAACATCGCTAATCTTCAGAATTTGTCTCTTCACAACACCTATGGCGGCAATGAAGATATCATCAGTGATAGTAAAGGACTTCCTATAACTCATACTAGTTCCACAATGCTTACTTCTGATACTACCACATTTACACTCGATGATGTTTTATGCGCCCCTCATATTAAACGCAACCTCATTTTTGTTTCTTAGTTTTGCAAACATAACAATACTTCAATTGAATTCTTTCATGATTCCTTTCTTGTTAAGGACTTGAGCAAGGTGGTATCCTTGGTCCAAGGCCCGAATAGAGGCAACATTTACAAATGGCCAACAGCTCCATAAATAACCTAGCCAACTGTTCATTCTTTCGTTGTGGCTCCAGTTGATGTGTGGCATCGTCGTCTTGATCATCCATCGTCCCTTATTCAGTAGAAATTACTTTCTCGTTACTCTCTTCCTATTTTTAAATCACATAGTTCTATAACAAATTGTGATACATGTCTTAAAAATAAAATTCATAGACAGCCCATTGGCTCATCTTCCATTTCCTCGTCTAAACCATTTGAAATTATTTATACCGATGTTTGGGGTCTTGCTCCAATCTTGTCTTTTGATAAATTCAGATTTTATGTCATTTTTGTAGAGCACTTCACTAAATACACATGGTTATATCCTATTCACCATAAATATGACATTTCCACCATCTTTCCCACCTTTCGAAAGTTGGACGAAAACCACTTTCAGTCTACAATCAAAATGGTTTACTCTGATGGTAGCAGTGAATATCAAGCCCTAGTATCCTATCTCTCAGCTTGTGGTATCCAACACCTCAAGTCTCCCCTGCATACTCCTCAGCTAGTTGGCTCTGCTAAACACAAACATCAGCATATAATAGAAACTGGGCGCACACTTCTACATCAGGTCTCCATGCCTTCAAACTTTTGGACAGCAACCTTTCAAACTGTCGTCTATCTTATTAATAGAATGCCTACGCAGTCCTACAATATCAGTCCCCCTTTGACACACTATTTCACAAACCCCAAAACCTTCATAAACTCAGAGTATTCAGTTGTTTATGTTATCTATTGTTACGTCCATATACCTCTCATAAGTTAACATCACGATCTAATCCTTGCGTCTTAATAGGTTACTCTCTTGAACATAATGCTTTTCGCTGCTATAATCTCCACACTCACAAAATCTTTATATCATGTCATGTTATTTTTGTTAAGTCTATCTTTCCTTTCTGAAACTATACCTATCCTATTATGCAGACCATTCCTCATTGGAGTATACCTTCGATCCAACCGGATGAGCCTCCCATGATATCGTCTAGTTCCTCCCTACATGATCCACACTATGCTACTCCTCCAGTTTAGCAATTGCCAATTCCCTCCATTCCTACTCCACTCCTTTTTTTTCAAAATGTCAGGGTAATAAGTTGAAAAACACAACCGTTATCTATACCTCCTTCTCAGCTAGGTGCGACAAACGTACCTCCACCTAACCCGACCTATGTCAATGACTCTCAACCGCTTCTTCCAATAACACAACCTCATGTTCTTGTAGTCTCCAACCATCCTATGACCACACGCTCTAAGAGTGATATTTTCAAACCACATCAAATCCTTAACCTACATGCTATCATGGATTCCTCATCCACCATCGTTGAACCCACCTCCTTCACTCATGCCCAAAAATCTCCGTATTGGCATACTGCCATATGTGAGGAATATAACGCCCTCCTCCATAACTCAACATGGGATCTAGTACCCTCTCATCATACACAAAATATCATCGGGTGTAAGTGGGTCTTTCGAATTCAACAGAACCCAAATGGCTCTATTGCTTGATATAAAGCATGCCTCGTCGCCAAAGGGTTTTATCAAAGACCTGGAGTTGATTTTACTGAGATATTTAGTCTCATTGTTAAACCTACTACAATCCGACTTATCCTGAGTTTGGCCACCACTAAGAGTTGGCAATTATGACTATTGGATGTTAATAATACCTTTTTATAAGGGACTCTATCTGATGATGTTTTTATATAACAACCTATTGGTTTCACTCATCCTTAGTATACAAGGCATGTTTGCAAATTGCGAAAAGCTATTTATGGACTTCGTTAGGCTCCAAGAGCTTGGTACATAGAACTTAGCTCTTTTCAGACTTCAGTTGGCTTTCTCAACTCCAAATCTAATATCTCATTATTTCTACGACAACACCATGGTGACAATATATATTCTAGTATATGTGGATGACATCATTATCACAGGCAACAATCCCATGGAAATCCAAGCGTTAATCAAATAATTGGCAGATCAATTCTCGCTTAAAGATCTAGGACCCTTGAACTACTTTCTGGGCACAAAAGCTACATTCGCATCTTCTAGTCTCTTTCTCTCACAAAGAAAATACATTCAAGATTTATTATCAAAAATAAATATGTAGGACATAAATACGGTTACAACTCCTCTCTTTACTAGTGGCTCTCTCAAATTATCTGATGAAAGTCCTACTACGGAACCCACTCAATACTGAGAAGTCATTGGCTCCGTGCAGTACTTAACTCTCACCCGTCCAGACATCTCCTTTGTAGTCAATAAATTACCACAGTTTATTCAGAGGCCGTCTATAATGCACTGGTTTGTGGTCAAACAAATCCTGCGATATCTTAAGGGGACCCTCAATCATGGTCTCTTTCTTTGTAAACACTCTCCACTTCTTCTTCATGCCTTTGCCGATGCTGATTAGGCAGACAACTTTGATAATCAAACATTCACATCAGGGTATATTATTTTTCTTGGCACTAATCCAATAAGTTGGAGTTTTAAGAAGCAAAAGACAATCACATGATCTACAATTGAAGCTGAATATCATGCCATCACCGCTACCACTACCGAACTAAATTGGGTCACAAATCTTCTCAAGAAACTCAACATTAATTCCACTCCTACAATATATTATGATAATGTTGGAGCTACCTATTTGTGTGCTAATCCGGTGTTCCACTCCCGCATGAAACATTTTGTTATCGACTTCCACTTTGTCCGAGATCAAGTTATCCACCATCAACTACGAGTTTCTCATATACATACAGCTGATCAATTAGCTGACTCACTCACGAAGTCTCTCACTTGTAAACTTTTTCCTTTATATTGATCCAAGATTGGTATCCTTGATAGGAGCACCATCTTGCGGGGGCATGATAGAAGATATGATTTTCCTAACTGTATGAGGAAATCTCTCTACTCTGTTGAGGGAAATTCTCCCTCCTAACTTGTATAAGTAGGAGAGGATATATCAATGTGAGAACAACTTCTTTAGTAATTTCTATCTTATATTCTCCTTTAACATGGTATCAGAGCCATCGCCGTGAAGGTGGTCCCCGAGTATATCGCCGTGAAGGCCACTTCTAAACATCTTGAAGTGGACCAACTTCTCTGCTGGACTCCACCAAATCTCGACCCCTTCTCCTATTGCCTCGTGAACCATGATTCCACCATAGCTGTTCCCCTCCTCCATCGCTACTCCCGCCGTGATCGCACCCAATGTCGCTATCAAGTGGCAGCAATGGCGGCATCTTCATTACTGCGGCATTTTCCATGGAGAATGATGGATGTCGTGGCTTCCTCTCTGTAGGCAAACAATGGATGCTCCTTCCCTCAACGGTAGAGGAGGCTGTTGCGGCAAAGGAGGCTGTTGTGACAAAGGAGGCGTTGCGGCTCCGGGCCATCTGTAGTAGTGAGAGGAGTTAGTAGCTGGCCAAGACCCATAGCTCACTCAGTGATGCTAGGTCGGGCCCAATGAGGTTGTTGGCAGCGAGGTCAAGGATTTGAGGATGGGGATGGCAGTTCTTAGATGAGGTTTGGGGTGGCTCGGTAGGGTCGCGGGCGATGGAGATTAGCTGGCCAGTTGAGGATGGTGAGGTAGAATAGCCGTGGCCCTTCTTGCTCGAGCAAGATGCAAGAACGAGGAGGAGAGGCTGCTAACCGGGGAGCAGTGGCGAGGCTGCGTCGGCTCTGCTTTTGCAAGAAGCGGTAGAGGAAAGGCAACAGTAAAGAATGTCATCGACATATAGAGGAGAAGAGGGAAGGATAGGCCGTGGTGTGGTGGCTCTTGTTCAGCTTCGAAGGAGGCCGATGCCACGATCTTGGAGAACGATCGAAATGCTAGCTATTGAGGGAAGTACTATCACTGATAATTAACAAAATATCAAAGTTATCATCGATGATTTGGCTTTGATAGGTAATTCCCTATGTGATGAGGAGATAATCATCCATACCTTTAATGGTCTCGGAGACTATTACAAGGAGTTGGCAATTGCAATTCGGGCACGCGACATACCAGTATTATTTGAAGACCTATATGATAAGTTGACTAATTATGAGACGTATTTGAAGCTTGAGAACAAGCTACCTGGACTGACTATCACAACTCAAGTCAGTCATAAGTCTAAGAGGAAGGGTACTTGGTACCCTCCGATCATCTCCAAAGGTTTGGCCAATACACATCTTGATCCTATGGATCCCATGCGAAACCCCCCTTATCATCCTAATCATAACTTCTTGCAAAATGGCAACTCCAATTATCATCCATCTTGGCATCCTACCCCTCCAAGCCAACAAAGACGGGTTGTTTGCCAACTGTGTGATAAAATCGGCCACTCCGCTAAAGTTTGTCGGTCTCGACCCCACCTCCCTACTTTATCATACTAGCCTTAGGCAAATCTCCTAATTGCTTCGACGACTAGCCAGCCTAACTGGATTGTCAACTCTAGCGCCTCCCATCACATCACCATTGATCTTCAAAATTTGTCTCTTCATAACACCTTTGACGATGATGAAGATATCATCATCAGTGATGGTAAAGGACTTCCTATAACTCATACTAGTTCCACAATGCGTACTTCTGATACTACCATATTTACACTCGATGATATTTTATGCGCCACTCATATTAAACGCAACCTCATTTCTGTTTCTTAGTTTTACAAACATAACAATACTTCAATTGAATTCTTTCATGATTCCTTTCTTGTTAAGGACTTGAGCATGGGGGCATCCTTGGTCCAGGACCCGAATAGAGGCAACATTTATGAATGGCCGTCAGCACCACAAATAACCCAGCCCACTGGTCATTCTTCCGTTGAAGCTCCAGTTGATGTGTGGCATCATCGTCTTGGTCATCCCTCGTCCCTTATTCAGCATAAATTACTTTCTCGTTACTCTCTTCCTATTTTTAAATCACATAGTTCTATAACGCATTGTGATGCATATCTTAGTAATTAAAGTCATAAACAGCCCTTTGGCTCATCTTCCATTTCCTCCTCTAAACCATTTGAAATTATTTATACTGATGTTCGGAGCCCTACTCCAATCTTGTCTTTTGATAAATTTAAATTTTATATAATTTTTGTATATCACTTCACTAAATATACATGGTTATATCCTCTTCACCATAAATCTGATGTTTCTGCCATCTTTCCCACCTTTCGAAAGTTGGTCGAAAACCACTTTCAGTCTATAATCAAAATGGTTTACTCTGGTGGTGCAGTGAATATCAAGTCCTGGCATCCTATCTCTCAGCTTGTGGTATCCAACACCTCAAGTCTCCCCCGCATACTTCTCAACTAGTTGGCTCCGTCGAACGCAAACATCGGCATATAGTAAAAACTGGGCTCACACTTCTACATCAGGCCTCCATGCCTTTAAAGCTGCCATCTACCTTATTAATAGAATGCCTATGCCAGTTCGACAATACTAATTCCCCTTTGACATACTATTTCACAAACCCCAAAGCCTTCATAAACTTAGAGTATTCGTTTGTCTATATTATCCATGGTTACGTCCCTATGCCTCTCATAAGTTAATATCATGATCTAATCCTTGTGTTTTTATAGGTTACTCTCTTGAACATAATGCTTTTCGCTACTATAATCTCCACACTCACAAAATCTTTATAGCACGTCATGTTATTTTTGTTGAGTCTATCTTTCCTTTCCAAAACCATACTTATCCTACTATGTAGACCATTCCTCACTAGAGTATACCTCCAATCCAACCGGACGAGCCTCCCATGACATCGTCCGGTTCCTCCCCTTATGATCCACACTATACTACTCCTCCAGTTCAGCAATTTACCCGTTCCCTCCATTCCTACTCCACTCCTTTCTTCTTAAAATATTGGGGGTAATAAGTTCAGAAACACAACCGTTATCTTTATCTCCTTCTCGGCCAAGTGCCACTGACGTACCTCCACCTGACGTGGCCTATGTCAATGACTCTCAACCACTTCTTCCAATAATACAACCGCACGATCTCATAGTCTCTAACCATCCTATGACCACACGCTCTAAGAGTGGTATTTTCAAACCACGTCAAATCCTTAACCTATATGCTATCATGGATTCTATTGAATCTCAGATTTTGATGATGAAACTAATTGATTGTGTTTAGATGTTTAACTACATTTTGAGTGATGCAGGTCTACTCGATCAGGATTAGATAGTTGACGCAGGAGGAATTGACGTTGCGCTAGAGGAGAACACGTTAGGATATTAGATGGCAGAACGCTTCGGATGTCGGGCATCGGGCCAAGGAGCGCAGAATTGCACCAAGGATATCGGGGTTGTAGAGGTCAACCGTCGATTGGGCAATAAGCCGCAAGAGAGGACGATGCGCTGAAGAATCGGACGAAGCACCAACCAATGACGTGCCGGGCAACAGAATATCAATTCGCGTTGTAATAATTGTCTAGATCGAAGTAGAGTTTTGGCTTGTGTGTGCAAGATTAACAACGATAATGATGAAGACATAAAGTAAAACAAAGTGCCGGAGTCAAGCGCGAAGGATTCGTTGGGAGTTCGAGAGTCCGATGGAAGTCTGAAGGTTCATCGAGAATGCTGCCGGAACTAGCCGAGAATGAGTAGGGAGCTTGCCGAAGGGTTTTTGGAAGATCACCGGAAGGTACATCGGAAGTTCACAGAGCTCACTGAGAAAGATCGTAGCTTGCCGAAGAAGCTCGTCGGAAATCGCCAAGATCAAATCGTGAAGTCTAGGAGCTTACCGGGAGTCCGTAGAATGGTTTTCGAGAGTTTATCGAAAGACCGCCGAAAGTTCGCCGGAAGAAGTCTTGACTTATGGACTTTGTAATAGCTTAGGAAATGTCTTTAAAATTCGTAGTTAGCATGATAATTAGGGTTAGGATTAAGTGTTAATCTTATAACCCAAGTAGGGGCCAATTAGGCCCGAGTTCGGACTGGTTTGGGCTAGGTTTGGAGCCTAACTAGTGAGCTAAAATAGTGTAAGCGGTGGCACCGCCAGACTAGGCGGTGACACCACCCAGAACCCGAAAGGTTGGGTAGTGGAACCGCCGGACTAGGCGGTGGCACCGCCCAGCACCCGAGCCAAGCGGTGGCACCGCCGGTTTGGGCGGTGGTACCACCCAGCACCCGAAGAGCTAGACGGTGGCACCGCCCAGCACCCGAAGAGCTAAGCGGTGGTACTGCTAGACTGGGCGGTGGCACCGCCCAGTACACTATTAGTGTCAGAACTGATATGCAGTGGCACCGCCACTAACAAGCGGTGGCACCGCTAACTTCGGGAACCGAAGAGAATTCAAATTTTGGAGCCCAAATTTAAATCCTTTTGAGGTCTATAAATACCCCTGAATTCTCAATAGAGATTACAACTTTTGAGAAGCAATAGATTGAGATAAAAGCCTTAGCAAAGTCTTTAGCAAGTCTTGTTTTCAATTGCTTGAGTGTTCACCTCCTACTTTCTCGTTGAAAATTTGTAAAAGTGTGAACCACTTGTAAAAGGTTGTAAGAGGGGTATTTGTCCTTCCCCTTCAAAGTGATTTGCTAGTGGAAGTTGGGAGCCTCATCGAAGAAGGCTTCGCAAGTGGATGTAGGTCATTTTGACCGAACCACTTTAAAATTGGTGTGTTCTCTGGTTTGCATTTACTTATTGCTATTTACCTTACTGCAAACCTTCATACATGCTTTACTTCCTCATTACTTTTGCTACACACATTTACGAACACGCTTTCAAGTTAAGCACTTCTGAGTTCGGTTTTTATCGTACGAAATATTTTCCAAAACCGACGTTTTAATCCGCTGCACTAATTCACCCCCCCCCCCCCCTCTTAGTGTCACTCTGATCCTAACAATTGGTATCAGAGCCCAGTATTTCTCATTTCGGATCTACACCTGAGGGCTTTTCGATTGTTCATCTACCATTGTTTAATAGATTGGACTACACTTGTTGAAAACGGTTTTCAACTTCCCTCTAAACCAATGAACGAATGGTCGGATTTGGAGAAGAAGTATTTTTCTTTAAACGCAAAGGCTATGAATGTCTTATTTTGCGCTTTGGACAAAAATGAGTTTAATCGGATTTCTATGTGCGAAACGGCTTTTGATATTTGGCGAACACTTGAAATCACGCACGAGGGAATTAGTAGAGTCAAAGACTCAAAAGTTAATATTTTATTGCATGATTTTGAGCTTTTTCGAATGCAACCAAGCGAGACTATAGGCGACATGTACACCAATTTCACGAATGTCGTCAATAATCTAAGAGTTCTTAGTAAATCTTTTTCGAATTTTGATCTCGTAAGCAAGATCTTAAGATCCCTTCTAAAAAGGTGGGATCCTAAAATAACCGCAATACAAGAGATAAAAAATTTAAATAATTTTCTATTAGAAGAATTAATCGGGTAATTAATAACCTATGAAATGACACTTTTGGAACATTTTGAACCCGATGAATACTTGAACCACCTTCCAAATAATAGGAAGGATTCAGAACTCCGGACAAATGAATACCACTTGAGCGATGACTCAAGTGATGAGGACAATGATGAACTTGAACTTCGAACACTAAATCTTAATAGGTTTATTAAATAAAAATCTAAAATAAATAATAAACTTGAATGGAGGAAGAGGCCAAAGAAGAGGAAGGCAACCAAGGATGAATCAAGAACTTCCAAAGGTGAAACGGCGAATTGGGCTTTGACGGGCTTCGACTACAAGGTAAGTAACTCAACTCTCTTGAATTATTTTGAAATTACTTGAAGTTTTTCATGAGTGCTTAATTTAGATAGTAGGAATAGGAAATAAAAATTGTTTTTCAAAATTATATCATGTTTTTCTTGTTAGCATCTTTGAAAAATTAAAAAATTTGATCATGAAAAGCATATTGCTAATGTTTCATGCATGTTATGTTTTAAATGTTGAATGATGTATGCAACATTAGGGATGATAATTATATGATATGTGATAATGCTTAGGATTAATTCATGCATGTGTATCTTGATGATTTTATGTCATGAATGAGTTTTTGAAGTAAATGTTGATTTGAAACTCTCATTTTAGATTAACATGTTTTTGGTCTAATTGTTTTTATGATGAATTAAGATGATATTCTCATGACATATTAAGATGACATAGTTCATGTACATCTATGTATGAATTTCTTGATAGTCTTTTTATGATAGATGTGATATCATGATGTGTTTGGTCTTGACGGCTTCATGACGAAACTTATGTTTCAATTTTAAATGATAATACATGTTTTCACAAAAAGACTTGAATACCCTTACATGAAATCAATTGTATGAAATGGAAATGAATTTTCTATCCTATTGAGATTAATGAATTTATTTTACCAATCTTGTGAATCTCATGAAAATAAACATGATGAATATTTTGAAAATAAATGAGTGTATCATGCATTTGGTCTTAATGATTTCTCTTAAACATACTTTTTGAAATCATACTTGATGATGAATATCAAGATATTAAAAGGATGTTATCATGGAATCATGCTTGATGATTTGTTTTATGAAATTTACCTTTTCGTCTTAAATGTTGACACTTGTTTTATTAAAGGTAAAGGCATGCTTATATGAAGCAAATCACATTAATAGAAATTTATAAAAACGAAATGCAATCCTCTATCTTATCGAATTTTCAATAAATCTATGCTTGTCATATATGAATTTATTGAATGTGACTTTGAGGATGATTTCGGATTTCACAAATGCTTGATTCATACTTATGACATGAGACACATTTTAAATATAAATCATGTTCAATGCTTCAATCATGTTATATCTTCCTTAATTTATTTTGTTCTCCTAGATTTATTTACCAAAGAGGAGAATCTTCCGAATGAATGAAATGATATAAATGAATCACTTATCGATATGTCTTTTTGAAATATCTTTTTATTGTGATAATTTGAGATGCCTGTTGGAATTCATGACATAAGATAATTGAATCATTGACTTACTCTGGCTTGAAAATAGATGTTTAGTTGTTTTATAAGATTTTGCCTTTACGTCTTGAACTTTCATGCTTATTTTGATTTGGCATATAATGACTAAGCCATGCTTAGATGAAAATAATCACTTAAAAAATGTTTTTCCCATCTGATCGAGATTAATGATTTCATGATATTTTTTGTGAATCTTGAAATTAATTTTGATGACTTGATTATGAATTTCAAGTTAACGATTTGATTTGAATGAGTTTTATCCAAATCATATTCTTGATCTTGTAAAATTGAAATCACAAATAATATCTTTTGGTATTCGTGATTTGAATTTGATTGAAACAGCATGCTTAAATTAATCATTCTCCTATGTTTCAAAAATTCTTAAAATGGCTTATGTGATGATTGAAAATTAATTTTCTTTATGATAAATCTATGTATACCATTTTGAATCTCTTGAAAGTAATGTTGAGATTTTGATGAATTTGACGATTTGAATTTGAATGAGTTTGTATCCGAATTATGATCTTAACTTCTTGGATTTACTACTTGATTTTTTTTTTATCACAATCTCTTCTTTGTATACCTACAATTTTTGTTATTTATAAATAGAAGAGATTTGATAAAATGAATCACTGTTGACTTAATGTTCGGTATCATGAATACTTTATTATCATACATGAAAATAGTGATAAATATTTTGAAAATAAATGTTTGCATCATGTTAGATGATTTTACATTTTGTGCATGATGAGTTATAGTGATGATTAAAACAATGATTGAAATGATATAAATGATGATTTGGAATCATGCATATAATGATGAGTTTATATGTTTTGAAAATATATATGATGATTTGTTATTATGCATGCAATAATGATGCACGCAATGATAAAATATTCATGATAAAATTATTATTTTGATATTCATGACTTGAATCTTCCTTTCTTTTTGCTAATGACAAAGGGAGAGAAAGAGTTGCTAGTGTGCTATCTTGAATTGATGTAAAGGGTCATTTCAAAGAGAAATTAGCTAGCTTGCACAAGTTAAGAAAATGCAAAAACTTGCTTACTTTCTTGCACATCTCAAGAAAAGATACAAATGTAGCACTTGCTAAATTGTTTGCTTGCCTCATGTAAAACATGGTCCCTTGCTAGTTTGGCATTTTGCTAAGGAAGCAAAAATGACACTTCTCAAAAGAGAAGAAAGAGCTTGCTTTCTTGAACATCTTTAATTTGCTAGCTAGAATGATGTACAATTTGCTATCTTGAACATTACAAAGAAATGCTATCATGCACATTGCAAAGAAAAGCAAATATGCCAACTTGTACATCTTTAAATTTGCTAGCTTGTATGTAGTAAAACTTGCATATCGTAAAAGTTGCTAGCTTGTAGAGAAGCAAAGAATTGCTATCTCGAAAAAAGCAAAAAATGCAAAACTTAGAAAACTTGCAATATAATTGCTCTTGCCATGCTTTGTATCAAAAATAGGTTGATATCCTTAAAAGCATTACATTAAATTTTTTAGTACCGCAATGTATCACATGTATCGCAAATTGAAATTTTTGAGACTATTATCATATCATGTTTAACAATTAATGTCTTTCATGACATGATTTCTTTGCATTTTTGTCTTGTATGTATCATGTGATGATTGAAATATTGATTGATGCAAATTCATAATTTATGTAAAAGTCTAAATCATTGGTTCCTCTCCTTCTTTTCGGCAATGACATAGGGGGAGAAAGATTGCTAGCTCAAGGCAAATGCTGGCTAGCTTGTACTCTTCCCTTCTTTTCGACAAAAACAAAGGGGAGAAATCTTGTGCTAGTTAGAACATGCAAAAAAAAGCAAAGTGCAATCTTGCACAAGAAGCAATTGTTGAATTGCCTTGATTGAACTTAAGAATCTTGCTATGCTTTTGTGCTTATATGTTATAATGAAAATCTAGCTTCATGTTACAAAAACTTGCATATCTTTTAAAATAGCTAGAGCTACTTCTCCTTTTTGTTGATGACATAGGGGGAGAAGTATATTGATGACTTCATGCATTGAATTGAATATTTTATATATATTTGCATGATGGTTTAAATGTTTTTCATAACATGTGATAAATGTTGCTTGGATTTGGGATAATCCAAGTGTTCTATCAATGGCATATTGATAGGGGGAGTTTGGTTAAACTTCAGGGAGTTAAGGTTAACTCCGGTAGTCATCAATTAGTTGTCATCATCAAAAAGGGGGAGATTGTTGAATCTCAGATTTTGATAATGAAACTAATTGATTGTGTTTAGATGTTTAACTATATTTTGAGTGATGCAGGTCTACTCAATCAGGATTAGACAGTTGACGCAGGAGGAATTGACATTGCGCCGGAGGAGATCACGTTAGGATATTGGATGACAGAATGCTTCGGACGTCGGGCATCGTGCCAAAGAGAGTGGAATTGCACCAAGGATATCGGGGTTGCAGAGGTCAACCGCTGATTAGGCAACAAGCCGCAACAGAGGACGATGCGCTGAAGAATCAGACGAAGCACCAACCAATGACGTGTCGGGCAACAGAATATCAATTCGCGTTGTAATAATTGTCTAGATCGGAGTAGAGTTTTGGCTTGTGTGTGCAGGATTAACTACGATAACGATGAAGACATAAAGCAAAACAAAGTGTCGGAGTCAAGCGCGAAGGATTCGTTAGGAGTTCGAGAGTCCGACGAAAGTCTGAAGGTTTGTCGGGAATGCTGTCGGAACTAGCCGAGAATGAGTAGGGAGCTTGCCGAAGGGTTTTTGGAAGCTAATCGGAAGGTACATTGGAAGTTCGCGGAGCTCACTAAGAAAGATCGTAGCTTGCCGAAGAAGCTCGTCGGAACTTGCCAAGATCAAATCGTGAAGTCTAGGAGCTTGCCGGGAGTCCGCAGAATGGTTTCCGAGAGTTTATCGGAAGACCGCCGGAAGTTCGCCGGAAGAAGTCTTGACTTGTGGACTTTGTAATAGCTTAGGAAATGTCTTTAAAATTCATAGTTAGCATGTTAATTAGGGTTAGGATTAGGTGTTAATCTTATAACCCAATTAGAGGCCAATTAAGCCCGATTTCGGACTGGTTTGGGCCAAGTTTGCAGCCCAACTAGTGAGCTGAAATGGTGTAGACGGTGGCACCACCAGACTAGGCGGTAGCACCACCCAGAACCCGAAAGGTTGGGCGGTGGAACCGCTGGACTGGGCGGTGGCACCGCCTCATACACTGTTAGTGTTAGAACTAACAAGCAATGGCACCGCCACTAACAGGCGGTGGCACCGCTAGCTTCGAGAACCGAAGAGAATTCAAATTTTGGAGCCCAAATTTGAATCCTCTTGAGGCCTATAAATACCCCTCAATTCTCAGCAGAGATTACAACTTTTGAGAAGTAATAGATTGAGATAAAAGCCTTAGCAAAGTCTTTAGCAAGTCTTGTTTTCAATTGCTTGAGTGTTCACCTCCTTCTTTCTCCTTGAAAATTTGTAAGAGTGTGAACCACTTGTAAAAGGTTGTAAGAGAGGTATTTGTCCTTCCCCTTCAAAGTGATTTGCTAGTAGAAGTTGGGAGCCTCATTGAAGAAGGCTTCACAAGTGAATGTAGGTCATTTTGACCGAACCACTTTAAAATTGGCGTGTTCTTTAGTTTGCATTTACTTATTGCTATTTACCTTACTGCAAACCTTCATACGTGCTTTACTTCCTCATTACTTTTGCTGCACACTTTTATGAACACACTTTCAAGTTAAGCACTTCCGAGTTCGGTTTTTATCGTACGAAAGATTTTTCAAAATCGACGTTTTAATCCGCTGCACTAATTCACCCCCCCCTCTTAGTGACACTCCGATCCTAAAAGATTCCTCATCCACCATCGTTGAACCCACCTCCTTCACTCATGCCCAAAAATCTCCACATTAGCATACCACCATGTGTGAGAAATATAATGCCCTCCTCCATAACTCAACATGGGATCTAGTACCCTCTCATCATACACAAAATATCATCAGGTGTAAGTGGGTCTTTCGAATTAAGTGGAACCTCAATAGCACTATTGCTCGATATAAAGCATGCCTCGTCACCAAAGGGTTTAATTAAAGACCTGGAGTTGATTTCGCTGAGACATTTAGTCCCATTGTTAAGCCTACTACAATCCGACTTATCCTGAGTTTGGCCACCACTAATAGTTGGTAATTATGATAGTTGGATGTTAATAATGCCTTTTTACAGGGGACTCTATCTGAAGATATTTTTATACAACAACCTCCTGGTTTCACTCATTCTCAATATCCAAGGTATGTTTGCAAATTGCGAAAAGCTATTTATGGACTTCGTCAAGCTCCAAGAGCTTGGTACACAGAACTTGGCTTTTTTCTGACTTTAGTTGGCTTTCTCAATTCCAAATCTGATACCTCATTATTTCTATGATAACACCATAGTGACACAATATATATTCTGGTATATGTGGATGACATCATTGTCACAGGTAATAATCCCATGGAAATCCAAGCATTCATCAAACAATTGGCAGATCGATTCTCGCTTAAAGATCTAGGACCCTTGAACTACTCTCTAGGCGTAGAAGCTACATTCACATCTTCTAGTCTCTTTTTCTCATAAAGAAAGTACATTCAAGATTTATTATCAAAAACAAACATGCAAGACGCAAATGCAATTAGAACTCCTCTCTCTACTAGTGGCTCTCTCAAATTATCTGATGGAAGTCCTACTATGGAACCCACTCAATACCGAGAAGTCATTAGCTCCATATAGTACTTAGCTCTCACCCGTGTAGACATCTCCTTTGCAGTCAACAAATTATCACAGTTTATGCAGAGGCCATCTACTATGCACTGGTCTACGGTCAAACAGATCCTGCGATATCTTAAGGGGACCCTCAATCATAGTCTCTTTCTTCGTAAACACTCTTCACTTCTTCTTCATGCCTTTGCCAATGTCGATTGGGCAAGCAACTTTGATGATCGAACATCCACATCGGGGACGAACTCTATAGGAGTTCCTTCCTCCAAATTGCTACTCAAAGGCTACAGAAAATATTCATCTGTTGCTTATCAAAAAAGGATGAATACATGGTTATTTATAGGGCTTCTAAACCCCAACTCCTAATAGGACTTCTACTCAAGACTTCTACTTAATTAGGACTCCTACTCAAGACTCCTAACAGGACTCCTACTTAAGAATCTTATTCCTCTACAACTCCTAATGCTTCTCTAAGAAACACTCTCCTAACCCTAGTCGGCCTCTTTAACTCTTTAATAAGGGTCATCTAGGTAAGATTTATATGTATGCCCCTTTTAATGAAACTCAATTAGGACTCTCCTAGCTAGAGCCCTAACAGACCCGCCCTCTTCAAATCAGCCTTTTCCTTGAGGCTAACGATCTATGAATTCTGAGAATTTGATATTTGAGTCATCATATTTCTCTCAAATGGCATCTTCTGTTGGTAGGTTCGCCCACTATATTAGCAATTCAGTAGTGGGTCGTCGTTGTCAAGTCACGATCCATCGATTAATAATGGCACTCGGTTGGGTTTAGACTTCTCCTTCGGTAGTCATATTTGGTGGATAGCTTTGGGCTTTCTCGTTTTGTCCCAACTTGGGCTTTAAACATGACACATGGAAGACTGGATGGACTCGGGAGATGGTAGGTAAGTCCAATCTGTATACTACCACTCCGATGCGCTCCAAAATTTGGTAGGGTCCAAAGAACCAAGGTGAAAGATTCATAGATACTCTAGTCTGGATTGATGTTTGCTTGTATAGCTAGAGTCGTAGAAAGACCCAATCCCCTATTGAAAATTCTCTTTCACCTTTATATTGATCATATTATTATTTCATCCTTGCTTAAGTTGTAGTGAGATTATCTTTTAGCAACTTCAGCATTTTGTCTTTGTCCTGTAGTTCCCTATCGACTTGTTCTACTTTAGAGGTGCCCAACATATATTTTAGGATCACAAGGGGAGGTCGGTAATGTTAGGATCAAGAGCAATAAGAGGGGGGGGGGTGAATTAGTGCAGCGGAAAACTTTCGACGATTTAAAACTGCATTCGTACGATAAAAACGATTTCGGTATGAAAGCCAATTCGGAAATTACTTTAACTTAAGAACAAGCAAAGTGCGGTTAAAGTAAAACTATAGAGGTAGTTGCAGTTAAGATAGAGAACAAAATGTAAATGCAAACCAAGATTTAGAGTGGTTCGGTCAATCTTGACTACATCCACTTTTGGCATTCTCCTCCGATGAGGTCACCGACGTCCATTAGAGGCCTTCCTTCAATAGGCGAAGGCCAACCACCCTTTTACAGTTTCGCTCCTTTTGATGGGCTTAGGAGACAATCCTTACAGATTTTTCACTCCTCTCTTGAATGATCAAAACTTAGAAGAAAAGAGGGAGAAGAACTTTTGGCCTTTACAACACTTTTGAGCTCTAAAAATCACAGAGTAAGATCAAGATTTTGATGCCCATTCATGTAGGAAAGGGTGGGGTATATATAAGTCCCAAACTGGTTTGAATTTGGAGCTCAAAAATGTCAAATCCTAGATTTTCGAGGTCCTAGCGGTACTACCACTTGACAAAGCTCAGAGATCGAGCTCGAGTAGTACCACCGCCTGACAGGGGTGGTACCACCGCCCAGCCTCACTCGAAGACCGAGCCCTGGCAATGCCACCACATGACCTGGGTGGTTCCACCGCCCAACTGTTCTTGGAGACTCAGCTCTTGGGCGGTGCCACCACCGGCCAGGAAATCTGGGTCCGAATGGGCTGATCCATTCAACCCAATTTGGGTCTATCAAGGACCCAATTGCCCCAAGATTAAGTTAACGGGATCACCTCCCATTTCTAACTTAATCATCATGCTAACTATGATATTTTAAGACATTTATACTGTAGCTTGCTCTGGTGCGTCAATCGCTTCTTTCGGCGAGCTTCCGGCGAACTTCCGGCGAACATCCGACGAACCCTCGACGATGCTCTGGCGGACTTCCAGCAAACTCCTGGACTTGAGACGATCCACTTGGTGAGTTCTGATGAGCTTCTTTGGCAAGCTCCTGGACTTCTCGGATTTGTTCCCGTAGAACCTCCGACGACTGTCCAGACTTCCATCGAACTCTCGAACTCCCAACGTGATCATAGTCTTGACTCCGGCGCAACTCCTACTGCATGTCTTACTTTCATCGTAGTTAATCTTGCACATTTATCTCAATATATGGATTAGATAACAAATGACAATTGACTTCATCATCAAAATCCGAGATTCAATAATCTCCCCCTTTTTGATGATGACAATCAATTGATAACGGAGTTAACCTTAACTCCCCCTATCTATATGCCATACTCGAGATAAGTCATTCTTAAATTCAAAGCCTTTGAATTCAAGAGGCATATTGATAAGTTAAGATCATTTAACCTTATCAATACTCCCATCATGATTCCTATCATGATGTATCTCTCTAAAAATGATGTCAAGGCTTGACATCCATTTTCAAGTCTTACATTTCAAGTGTGAATGATAGTAATGGCAGCAATTCATCATATGGTAAGATATCAACATGTAAAATTATGATGTAAGCTTTTGATATCTTAACATAACGCAAGCATTTCAAGTGTTTAGCAATCATAACATTTCATCACATGGCAAGATATCAACAAGTAAAATTGCGATGCAAGTTCTTGATATCTTAACATGATGCATATATGGCATAATGCAAATATGGCAATCATAGCATCAATTCATATATTTCTCCCCCTTTGTCATCAACAAAAAGGAGAACGATATAAGCAAATTTTAAACATAAGTGCAGTAATGATTCATGCCATAACTAGGTTTATATCATTTTTCAACAATGAGTGATAGAATACCAATTATGCAAGCATCTCAAGAAAAATATGACATGGAGATTACTTCTTCCTTTTTATTTGGAATTATCTATTTGCATGAAGGAGGAAAGCCATTTGTGAGATTACTCGAATGAAGTTACAATTAATAAGAGATTTAAATCATGTTTCATTTTTACAAGGATCAAGATATGTATGTGAATCAAATCCTTGCAAAAAAAAAATCTTCCTTTTTCTAGAAGGAATTTATAATAAAGAATCATTTCATCAAATCCATTTCTCGAAAAAAATATTTTTCACATGACAAGTCTATAAGAGATGCATTTGATTCTATATGTCAAAAATCAATGATATAAATTAATCTCTATATGACATATGCTTATGAAAGTCTGGAAGAGAATAATGCATCGTTAGGATCAACAAAATCCGAAAATGAAATTTAATACTTTCATACATTCAGACAAGATTTTGTTATAGATTTTCAAACACAATCATGAAAATAAAACATGCTTATTATTATAAAAATTTTATTTTCAAAACACATAATTTCCAACATGTTATTAAGGCATGTAATCGTGTAAAATCATCATAACAATTAAGTGATTTGATCATTGAATCAAGAACATCCGAAAAATAATTTTGATAAGTTCATGCATTTGGACACATTAACATACCTAATTCTCTTCTAATGAAATCAAATTGTTCTTCACTTAAAGGCTTTGTAAAAATATCAGCTAGTTGATGTTTAGTATCAATGAACTTTATAACTACATCATGATTAGTGACATGATCTCGTATAGAGTGATGTCTAATATCAATATGTTTTGTTCTTGAGTGTTGAATGAGATTCTTTATTAAACATATAGCACTTGTGTTATCACATTTAATGGGTATATTTTTAAGATTAACTTTATAATCTTCTAAGGTGTTTTTCATCCACGCAACTTGTGCACAACATGCATTGGCTGCAATATACTCAGCTTTGGTTGTTGATAGTGCAACCGAGTTTTATTTCTTAGATAACCAGGAAACAAGAGCATGTCCCAAAAATTGACATGTTCCTAATGTGCTTTTTCTATCTAGTCTACACCCAACAAAATCCGCATCAGCATAAGCAATTAACTCAAACTTTTCGATTTTTGGATACCATAATCTTAGATTTGTGGTACCTTTAAGATATCTAAGTATTCTTTTAACCGCTTTGAGATGAGATATCTTAGGGTTCGATTGAAACCTAGCAGAAAGTTCTACACTGAACATGATATCTGGTCTAGTTGCAATGAGGTAAAGTAAACTTCCTATCATACCCCTATAAGTTTTTTGATCGAAGCTTTCTCCACTTTCATCAACTTCTAACTTAGTAAAGGTGCTCATAGGAGTGTTAATAGCTTTTAAGCTTTCCGTATTAAATCTTTTTAGCAAATCTAAAGTATATTTAGTTTGACTAATAAAGATGTCATTTCTTAGTTGCTTAATTTGTAAGCCTAAGAAAAAGGTTAATTCGCCCATCAAACTCATTTCAAATTCAAGACTCATGGTTTTAGCAAAAGATTCACAAAGAGATTCGTTTTTAGAACCAAAAATAATATCATCAACATAAATCTGAACAATGAGAAAATTATTTTTAAAATTCTTGATAAACAATGTAGTATCAACCTTGCCTTTATGAAATTATTTTCAATAAGAAAAGAACTAAATCTCTCATACTAAGCCCTTGGGGCTTGTTTTAAACCATAGAGAGCTTTAGTTAATTTAAACATATGATTAGGGAGGCTATTATTTTCAAATCCGAGAGGTTGTTCAAAATAAACTTCTTCGGAAATAAAGCCATTAAGAAAAGCACTTTTAACATCTATTTGAAATAACTTAAAATTATTATTACTAGCATAGGCAAGGAGCATCCTTATGGCTTCTAATCTAGCCACAGGAGCGAAGGTTTCTTCGTAATCGATACCTTCTTCTTGGTTGAAACCTTTGACTACTAATCTAGCCTTGTTTCTAACCACGATACCATATTCATCTTGCTTGTTTCTGACCACGATACCATATTCATCTTGCTTGTTTCTAAAGACCCATTTAGTACTAATAACTAAATGGTCATTTGGCCTAGGAACAAGCTTCCACACCTCATTTCTCTCAAATTGATTTAACTCATCTTGCATTGCGATAATCCATGAATCATCTTTCATGGCTTCGTCAATACATTTAGGTTCAATTTGGGAGAGAAAAGTGACGTTGGCACAAAAATTTTTAAAAGAAGAACGTGTTTGAACCCCCTTAGATGTGTCTCCTAGGATTAGCTCCTTAGGATGAGCATCTACATACTTCCAATCCTTAGGTAAGGATGTTTCGGAAGTGGATGCATCCAAGTTGCTAATTGGAGAAGGGGTTTCATTTAAATTCAAAGAATCAAAATTAACATCATCATCAAAATCATTTTTCTTGATTTCGAAAATCTCATTGAAAACAATATGAATGGATTCTTCTATAATTAAAGTTCTTTTATTGAAGATACGAAAAGCTTTAGAAACCGAAGAATAATCGAGGAAAATTCCTTCATCGGATTTAGCATCAAATTTTCCTAAGGCATCTTTTTCATTCAAGATAAAACACTTACACCCAAAAACTTTAAAATATGAAACATTGGGTTTTTTATTGTTCCACAACTCATAGGGAGTTTTGGTGAGTAAGGGTCTTACTAGAACTCTATTCAAAATATAGCATGCAATGTTTACGGCTTCGGCCCAAAAATATTTGGGTAGAGTATGTTCATTCAACATGGTTCTAGCCATTTCTTGTAAATTTTTATTTTTTCTTTCCACTACTCCATTTTGTTGAGGATTTCTTAGAGTAGAGAAGTTGTGATTGTATCCATTAAATTCAATAAATTCTTGGAAATCATGGTTTTGAAATTCACTACCATGATCACTTCTAATTGACGAAAGCATAGAACCCTTTTCATTTTGGACAAGTTTGCAAAACTTGGTAAAATATCTAAAGCATTCATTTTTGTGTTTTAAGAAATAAGTCCATGTGTATCTACTATAGTCATCTACAATGACGAAGGCATATTTACTACCTCCTAGGCTTGATGTAGAGATAGGTCCAAACAAGTCCATATGGATCAATTCTAAGGGCATCTTTGATGAACTTGATATGAGGAATTCCTCTTACAAGTTCTTTGGATGATATTTGAGAGATTAGTTTCATGCTAGCATGACCTAATCTCCTATGCCAAAGCCAAGCATCCTCATTCAAAATCGAGAAACACATTTCATTGCAAAGATCATTGATATCAATGGTATATACGTTATTTTGTTTTAATGCAATCATAGATATGTTTTTGTGTGGTTTTTCAATGATGCAAGCATTAGATTCGAATTTGATAATATATCCTTTATCACATAATTGACTAATGCTCAAGAGGTTATGCTTCAAACCATCTAACTAACAAAACATCTTCAATAAAGAAGTTGGATTTGTTACCTATGGTTCCTTTGCTAATGATTTTACCCTTGTTGTTGTCTTCGAAGGTGACCTAGCCTTCGTCTATGCTAGTGAGCTTAGAGAATTGAGATGGATCTCCGGTCATATGCCTTGAGCATCCACTATCAAGATACCATCTCTTGCTCCTAGCTTGTGATGGTATATGTTTCTACAAGAAAGGATAATTTTTTGGTACCCATTTACTTTTGGGTGCTTCAAACACTGATCTAAATTGTTTATCATGTTGCATAGAATTTATCGTGGTTCCTTTAGGAACCCAAATCAGTTTGTTCGAACTAACTTTCTTGAATGGACAATGATAAGTTCTATGTCCATGTTTGCAACAAAAGTTGCATTTGCTTTGGTGTCGAACATGTAAGATAGGGCCTTTAATGAAGGTGGTTGAATTTTGGTAAGGACTTCTCACAAATCCGATTCCACTTCTTTTAGGAACATGACCCTTATTTGTAAGGATCATATTCAAAGACTTACTACCAACCTCGAATTTCTTCAAGGTGTCCTTAAGTAGTAAGTTCTCCTTTTGGAGAGTTTCTAAATCGTGGCATTTTTTACATGGAGCTAAACTATCATGATATTCAATTTTTAATTTATCGAAATTACAAGACTATCATGCTCCTTTTTTAGCAATTTGTATTTTCTACTAATAGTTTTGCATTCATCAAATAAGTCATGGAAGGCATTTAGTAATTCTTTAAATGATAAATCTGCATCAATTAAATTCGTTACCACATCTCCAATGGCCATTAGGGCGTAATGAGCAACTTGCTCGGTGTTGGACTCCTCTTCTTCGGATGCGCTTGAGTCATCCCACATTGCTTTGAGCGCCTTCTTCTTTGGTGTTCTCTTCTTGACTTGGGGATAATCACTTTTGTAGCGTCCCGGCTTCTTGCATTCGTAGCAAATAACTTGGTCTTTTTTGTGTTCAAATTTATTTTTTGTGTCATTTTTATACTTGTTTTTTAATAAATTTTTTAAATTTCCTTGTTAGAAGTGCCAAGTCATCGTCACAGTCTTCATCACTTGAGTTTTCTCTCAAGTAATCTTCGAAATAAGTGTCATATCCTTCTTGTTCTTTGGAAGGATGTCTTCTTGCTCTTCATGAGCTTTGCAAATCATTTTGTAGGTCATTTATGACCCGATTAATTCTTCAAGAGGGAAGTTGTTTAAATCTTTAGCCTCTTGAATAGCAGTGACTTTAGGGTCCCAACTCTTAGGAATGGATCTTAGAATCTTACTTACGAGCTCAAAATCTGAAAAACATTTGCTGAGTCCTTTTAGACCATTGACGACATCCGTGAAATGGGTGTACATGTCGCTAATAGTCTCACTCGATTTCTTTCGGAAAAGTTCAAAAGAATGTATCAAAAGATTGATTTTTGACTCTTTCACTCTACTTGTGCCTTTGTGAGTCACTTCGAGTGTATGCCAAATATCAAATGCGGTTTCACAAACTGAAACACGATTGAACTCATTTTTATCAAGCGCACAAAATAAGGCATTCATAGCCTTTGCATTAAGAGCGAAAGTCTTCTTCTCCAATTCATTCCAATCGATCATCGGAAGAGAAGACTTCGAAAATCCATTTTCGACAAGATTCCAAAGTTCAAAATCTATTGAAATAAGGAAGATCCTTATTCGGGTCTTCCAATAGGTGTAGTCCGTCCCATTAAATATGGGTGGACATGTAATAGAGTGGCCCTCTTGGTTTCTGGCGTATGCCATCTCTCTTGGGTTTTAATCCGATTGAGAGTTAACCCCACTCTGATACCAATTGTTAGGATCAAGAGCACTAAGAGGGGGGGTGAATTAGTGCAGCGAAAAATTTTCGACAATTTAAAACTACGTTCGTATGATAAAAACGATTTTGGTATGAAAGCCGATTCGAAAATTAGTTTAACTTAAGATCAAGCGAAGTGCAGTTAAAGTAAAGCTATGGAGCCAATTGCAATTAAGATAGAGAACAAAATGTAAATGCAAACCGAGATTTAGAGTGGTTCGGTCAATCTTGACCTACATCCACTTTTGGCTTCCTCCTCCGATGAGGTCACCGACGTCCACTAGAGGCCTTCCTTCAATAGGCGAAGGCCAACCACTATTTTATAGTTTCACTCCTTTTGATGGGCTTAGGAGACAACCCTTATAGATTTTTTACTCATCTCTTGAATGATCAAAACTTGGAAGAAAAGAGGGAGAAGAACTTTTGGCCTTTACAACACTTTTAAGCTCTAAAAATCATAGAGTAAGATCAAGATTTTGGTGCCCTTTCATGTAAGAAAGGGTGGGGTATATATAGGCCCTAAACTGGTTTGAATTTGGAACTCAAAAATGTCAAATCCTAGATTTTCGGGGTCTTGGCGGTACTACCGACTAACAGAGCTCGTAGACTTAGCTCGGGCGGTACCACCGCCTGACAGGGGCGGTCCAACCACCCAGCCTCACTCGGAGACCGAGCCCAGGCGGTGCCACTACCTGACCTGGGCGGTTCCACTGCCCAATTGTCCTGGGAGACTCAGCTCCTAGGCGGTGCCACCGCCGGCCAAGAAATCTGGGTCCGAATGGGCTGATCCATTTGGCCTAATTTGGGTCTGTCAAGGGCCCAATTGCCCCAAGATTAAGTTAATGGGATCACCTCCCATTTCTAACTTAATCATCATGCTAACTACGATATTTTAAGACATTTATACTGTAGCTTGCTCCAGTGCATCAATCGCTTCTTTCGGCGAGCTTCCGACGAACATCCGACGAACCCTCGGCGATGCTCCGGCAAACTCCTGGACTTGCAACGATCCACTTGGTGAGTTTCGATGAGCTTCTTTGGCAAACTCCTGGACTTCTTGGATTTGTTCTCGCAAAATCTCTGACGACCGTCCGGACTTCCGTCGAACTCTTGAACTCCCAATGTGATCATAGTCTTGACTCCGGCGCAACTCCTGCTGCATGTCTTACTTTCGTCGTAGTTAATTATGAATACTTATCTCAATATATGGATTAGATAACAAATGACAATTGACTTCACCATCAAAATTCGAGATTCAACAAGTAATACATAGCCTCAAAGGGAGTACATTTTGTGGATAAATGATAAGTTGTATTATACCACCACTCGGCCCAGGGAAGCCACTTTGTCCACTCTTTTGGCTGGTCACTAGTGAAGCATCTGAGGTATATCTCCAAGCACCTATTCACCACTTCAGTCTGGCCGTCGATTGGTGGGTAATATGTTATACACATTTTCAATTTAGTGCCCTGCATTTGGAATAACTCTGTCCAAAATCTGCTCATGAAGACCCTATCACGATCATTTACAATAGATCTCGGCATCCCATGCAATTTTATAATATTCTCCATAAAGATTCGAGCAATACTTTTCCTTATGATAAGGGAAGCCCTTCGATGAAGTCCATTGATATATCAGTCTTTCTTGAGTCTGGGATGGGTAAAGGTTGCAGCTTTCTGAGACTTCCATTATCTTGCTTTATGTCGTTGACATACAACACATTATGCCAAAAATTTAGCAATAATATTTTTCATCCCTACCCAATAAAATTTTTGCTTAATTCTCTTATAGGTTCTAAGGAACCTGGAGTGCCCGGCTACAAGTGTGGAATGCATCTCTTAAAGGATGATCTTTATGCAAGTAGAATTTGGCATAAGTACAATGCGTCTCTTATAGCGCAATTCTTTTGGGTCCCAACTGTAATGAGCCACGGAGCTTGGTGTTTTCTCTATTTTTTTTTATGATCTTACAGGTCTTTGGATCTTCCTACCATTTCCTCTTAATATCCTCAAGGAAGTCACTAGTCAGAAGTGAAACAACTAAAAATTCAGCTTGCTCTAGTAGCCACGAAAGCGCATCTGCAACAACATTCTCTTTCCCCTTTTTGTAAGTTAATTCATAATCAATATTCAAGAAGCTTTGTTACCCATTTTTGCTACTCGGAGGAAGATATCTTCTGCTCTAGGAAATATTTTAGGCTTTTATAGTTGGTCTTAATTTAAAAGTGTCGCCCGATCAAGTACGGTCTATATTTGGTCACTGTATATACAATCACGAGCATCTCATTATCATAAATAGTCATCCTGAGATGGGAAAGAGATAATGTCTTACTGGTATAAGTGAGGGGGTGGCCATCTTGCATTAGTATAGCACCAATTACGACTCCGGAGGCATCAACTTCAATAAGAAACGCCATGCCGAAGTCAGGTAACGCTAGTGTGGGCGTTGTTGTCATTACGGGTTTAAGTTCATCGAAGGCGGTAGTGGCTTTGTCCGACCGTTGGAAAGCATCTTTTTTTAGTAAGAAAGTAAGGGGTGTACTGATCTTTCCATAGTTTTTCATGAACTTGCCATAGTAGCCTGTTAGACCGACAAAGCCACATAGCGATTTTATGTTCCTCGGTGTCAGCCAGTTCTGCATTGCTTCAATTTTGGAGGGGTCCACCACCACACCTTCCTCTGATATGATATGCTCAAGATATTCTATCTTTTGTTGAAGAAATCTGCACTTCGATTTTTTGACAAAAAGAATATATTCTCATAATATCGTCAAAATAAGTCGTAAGTGCTGAAAATGACTTTCAAGATAAGGGTTGTAATTATGGATATCATTGAAGAAAACTAACACAAACTTATGAAGATAATTCTAGAAAATATCATTCATAAGGCTTTAGAAGGTGGATGGAGCATTAGTGAGACCAAAGGGCATTACAAAAAATTCATAGTGGTCGTTGTGTGTTCCAAAGGTGATTTTCGGTATGTCTTCTTCACACACTTGTATTTGATGATACCCGGATCGAAGGTCTAGCTTTGTGAAGACTCATGCTCCCTTTAATTCATCAAGTTATTCATCTATTACTAGAATAGGGTATTTGTCCTTGACGGTTATGTCTTTGAGAGCTCAGTAATCAACGCACATTCGCCATGTTCCGTCCTTTCATACGAGGAGCACTAGTGAAGAGTAGGGGCTACAACTTAGTTGAATAACTCCTGTTTCAAGTATCTCTTTTAGATTCCTTTTTATTTCATCCTTTTGGAGATATGGATACTGATATGGCTAAGTATTTGCTAGAGATTTGCTCGGAAGAATCGGTATATAATAATCATGTCGACGGGTATGAGGTAGGTTGCGCGGTTCGTCAAATATATCTGAAAATTCAAAAAGCAAAGGAAGTAGGTTTAGATCTTCAAATTCTGTTGGCTCTCTCTTAGTTTGCTACTCAAGTTGTACCAAAACGCCGCTATAGGCTTTGTGCAAAACCTTCCCCATTCGTTGTGTGCAAATCATCATTACGTCACCCCCACGTTTCCCGTGCAGTATCACATGTTTCCCCTTACTATAAAATTTCATAATTAGTTTCATAAAGTTTCAGGAAACATCATCTAATATTATCAGCCATTCGATAATGAGTATAGCCTCATAATCATCAAGAGAGAGGAGGAAGAAATCTGTGATTATTTCTTCGTCCTGTAGCAATAGTTTCACCCATAGGCACCTATGATCACACTTCAAAATTCGTCCGTCGGCAACTTTAACGTCAAACCTACTACAATTCTTAATAGGTAAGGCCATCTAGACAACAACCTTACTGTTCATAAAATTATTAGTATTTTCGGTGTCAATAAGAACGGTGATAAGTTATTGCTTCAGAAGTCCTCCCACTTCCATTATTTGCGGGTTTGCATAACCGGCAAGGGCATGCATCATAATATCAACTAGCTGTTGTTCTTCATCCGTGACCTCTTCCTCATGCTCTTGGACCTCCTCCTCCATGTCTTCAAGAGGTTCACTTAGTATGAGGTGGCCCATTTTGCAGCGATGATCGCGGTTCCACGGCTCATCGCAATGCCAACAAAGACCCTTTGCTAATCGGTCATGTAGTTCTTCTCTTGTCATTTTTTTGGCAGCGAAGGATGGATAGGAGTAGAAGGAGGTTTATATGCCGTGGGCCTAGGCGAGGTTCTCATTCTCTTATCATCTTGGTTGAGTCATTCTTCTTGTATTCAGGCGAAAGAAATCACAACTATCACGGTACAGGACTGCCACGCCTTAACATCCCCTTTTATCTCTGTCTTGAGTCCTTCGATGAATGTTCCTAACAATTGATGGTTAGTTCAATCACGAGCAAGGTAGGATAGCTTCTCAAACCTGGTTTGGGACTCTTGAATCATAGAGGTTTGTCGAATCTTTGCGAGTTGGCCATCGATATTTTCATAATCCGTAGGTCCGAAACAATTCAGCAATGCGTTCTTAAATTGATTTCACGTCGGAGCCCCATGATTGTATTCTAACCAATTGTCCCAACTGTAATGAACCACGGAGCTTGGTGTTTCCTCTAATTTTTTTTATGATCATACTGGTATCCGGATCTTCCTGCTATTCCCTCTTAATATCCTCAAGGAAGTCACTGGTCAAAAGTGAAATGGTCGAAAATTCAACTTGCTCGTGTAGTTGCGAAAGCACATCTGCAACAACATTCTCTTTCCCCTTTTTGAAAAATAATTCATAATCATATTCAAGAAGGTTTGTTATCTATTTTTGTTGCTTGGGGGAAAATATCTTCTACTCTAAGAAATATTTTAGGCTTTTATGGTTGGTCTTGATTTGAAAGCGTTGCCCGATCAAGTACAATCTCCATTTGGTCACCGCATGCACAATCACGAGCATCTCATTATCATAAATAGTCATCCTGAGATAGGAAGGAGATAATGCCTTACTAGTATAAGTAAGGGGGCGGCCATCTTGCATTAGTACAGCACCAATTCTGACTCCGGAGGCATCAACTTCAATAACAAAAGTCTTACCGAAGTCGAGTAACGCTAGTATAATCGTTGTTGTCATTGTGGCTTTATGTTTGTCGAATGCGGTAGTGACTTTGTTCGACCATTGAAAAGTAACTTTTTTCAGCAAGGAAGTAAAGGGTGCATTGATCTTTTCATAGTTTTTCACAAACTTACGGTAGTAGCCTATTAAACCGAGAAAGCCACATAGCGATTTTATGTTCCTCGGGGTCGGCCAATTCTGCATTGCTTCAATTTTGGAAGGGTCCACCACCACACTTTCCTCTAATATGATATGCTCAAGATATTCCACCTTCTATTGAAGAAATCTATACTTCGATTTTTTGACAAGAAGAACATGTTCTCGCAAAATCGTCAAAACAAGTCGTAAGTATTGAAAATGACTTTAAAGAGAAGGGCTGTAAATAAGGATATCATCGTAGAAAACTAGCACAAACTTACAAAGATAATTCCAGAAAATATCATTCATAAGGCTCTGGAAGGTGGAGGGAATATTGGTGAGACCAAAGGGCATTACAAAAAATTCGTAATGGCCATTGTGTTCGGAAGGAGATTTTCGATCTGTTTTCTTCGCACACTCGTATTTGATGATACCCGGATCGAAGGTCCAGCTTTGTGAAGACTCATGCTCCCTTTAATTTATCAAACAATTCATCTACTACTAGAATAGGATATTTGTCCTTGACGGTTATGCTATTGAGAGCTCGGTAATCAATGCACATTCGCCATGTTCCATCCTTCTTTCGTACGAGGAGCACCGGTGAAGAGTAAGGGCTGCAACTTGGTCGAATAACTCCTGTTTTGAGTATCTCTTTTACAACCCTTTCTATTTCATGCTTCTAGAGATATGGATACTGATATGGCTGAGTATTTGCTTGAGGTTTGCCCAGAAGAATTGGTATATAATGATCATGCCGACAGGTAGGAGGTAAGTTGTGTGGTTCGTCAAATATATCTAAAAATTTAGAAAGCAAAGGAAGTAGGTTTGGATATTCAAATTCTGTTGACTCTCCCTTAGTTTGCTATTCAAGTTATACCAAAAAGTCCCTGCATGCTTTGTGCAAAACCTTCTCCATTCATTGTGTGTAAATCGTCGTTATATCGCCCCCTCGTTTCTCGTGTAATATCATCTATTTCCCTTTACTATAAAATTTTATAATTAGTTTCATAAAATTTCAGAAAACATTACCTAATGTTGTCAGCCATTTGATACTAAGTATGGCCTCATAATCATCAAGAGGGAGGAGGAAGAAATATGCAATTATATCTTGGTCCTACAACAATAGTTTCACCCGCGAGCACCTTTGATCACACTTCAAAATTCATCTATCGGCGATTTTAACATCAAAACTGCTGCAACTCTTGATAGGTAAGGCCATCCAAATAGCAACCTTACTGTTTATAAAATTATTAGTGCTCCCGGTGTTAATAAGAATGGTGATAGGTTGTTGCTTCAGAAGTCCTCCCACTTCCATCGTTTGCGGGTTTGCGTAACCGGCAAGGGCATGCATCATAATATCAACAAGCTACTATTCTTCATTTGTGACCTCTTCCTCAAGCTCCTTGACCTCCTTCTCCATGTCTTCAAGAGGTTCAATCAGTAGGAGGTGGCCCCTTTTGCAGCAATGATCACGGTTCCATGGCTCATCGCAATGCCAACAAAGACCCTTTGCTGATCGGTCACGTAGTTCTTCTTTTGTCAATTATTTTAGCAGTGAAGGATGGCTAGGAGCAGAAGGAGGTTTATATGCCATGGGCCTAGGAG
Organism: Musa balbisiana; assembly: GCA_004837865.1. Classification (NCBI taxonomy): domain Eukaryota; kingdom Viridiplantae; phylum Streptophyta; class Magnoliopsida; order Zingiberales; family Musaceae; genus Musa; species Musa balbisiana. The sequence continues at coordinate 21,507,553 of CM017194.1, read as the reverse complement.
AGGTTCTCATCCTCTAAGCATCTTGGTTGAGCCTTTCCTCTTGTATTCAGGTGAAAGAAATTGCAGTTGTCACGGTACGGGGTTGTTGCACCTTAACATCCCCTTTTATCTCTGGCTTGAGTCCTTCGATGAATTCTTAACAATTTATGGTCAGTCCAATCACAAGCAAGGTAGGATAGCTTCTCAAACCTAGTTTGGTACTCTTGAATCATATAGGTTTATCGAATCTTTGCGAGTTGGCCATCGATATTTTCATACTCCGTAGGTTTGAAATGATTCAGTAGTACATTCTTAAATTGATTCCACGTCAGAGCCCCATAATTATATTTCAGCCAATTGTACCATTGAATAGCATCTCCTTCAAGGTGGATGATAGCAATTTGCACCATAGCATCATCCGACATTCGGTAGTAGCGAAAGTAATGTTCGGTGCGCGAAATCTACCCTGCTGGGTCTCCTTCTTCCCATCGCAGGAAGTCCACCCTCATGCGTGGCTGAAGCATGTTCGAGGGCTATCCCTCCTTCTCTAGAGGTCTATCTAAACTCTCTCCTCACTAAATTTTGGTTGGACTCGACGGTTGTCCAATTCTGAATTCTGCAAACAAAGTACGTAATTTATCCTCCAAGCGTGATTCAATCCGAGATTCCAATGCTTCAAATTTGGCATCAATTGGTTAATGAGAAGCCATAACATATGCTTGTAGATCAAAGATGTCCTTGTCTTTTTACTATTGATGGGTTAATGGCATGGGGTGGTTGAAGGTTCAAAAAAATTGAAGATCACAGAAAGGTACTGCAGCAGGTTTTTACATCTAAAGTGTAACAGTTTGGATTTAAAAGGTTAGTGGTTTATATTGATAATTTTTTGATGAAACTAAAGGGAAACCTACTGTTGGGAAGTGTCAAGGTTGTTGTAAAAATTTTGTAGAGATTTGGATAGAAAAAATGCAGTAGCAAGTGTTAGGATCAAGAGCACTAAGAGGGGGGGGGGGTGAATTAGTGCAGCGGATTAAAACGTCGGTTTTGATAAATCTTTTGTACGGTAAAAATTGAACTTGAAAGCGTATTCGTATAGTAGAGCAGCTAAGGTAATGAGTAAATAAAGCAAGTAAGAAAGTTTGTAGTAATGTGAATAGCAACAATGAAATGCAAACCAGAGATTACGCCGTTTTTAAAGTGGTTCGGTCAAATGACCTACATCCACTTGCGAGGCCCCTCTTCGACGAGGCTCCCACCTTCCACTAGCAAATCTCTTGAAATGGAAGGGTAAATACCCATCTTACAACTCTTTACAAGCAGTTCACACTCTTACAGATTTTCAAGAAAGAAGGAGGTGAACACTAGCAAATTGAAAACCAAGGATTGCTAAGACTTTTCTAAGACCTTTCTCTCAATTACTTGCTGCTTAAAAAGTTGTTCTCTCTGCTGAGAATTGAGGGGTATTTATAGGCCTCAAGAGGATTCAAATTTGGGCTCCAAAAATTTGAATTCTCTTATGTTCCCGAAGCTAGCGGTGCCACCGCCTGTCAGTTTTGACACTGACAGTGTACTGGGCGGTGCCACCGCTTGGCTCTCGGGTGCTGGGCGGTGCCACCGCCTAGCTCTCGGGTGCTGGGCGGTGCCACCGCCCAAACCGGCGGTTCCACCGCCCGACCTTGCTAGTCACTGGTTGGGCTTTAAGTCCGGCCCAAACCAGGTTTCATTTTGGGCCCAGTTGGCCCCTAATCAAGATATAGGATTATTTCTTAATCCTAACCTTAATTACATTCAAACTACGTAACTAAAGACATACTCCTAAGCAAGTTTTTAACCGGCGAACTTCAAGTCTTGTTCCGGCGAGCTTTCCGGCGATCTTCCGACGGACTTCCGATACGCCCTTGGATTTCTTCCGACGGACTCCCAGCTGGCTCCCGATTTTGTGGCGAAGTCAACGAGTAGCCGAGCCTTCTCGGTGATCTCTACAAACCTCCGATGATCTATTCGGCGGACTTCCGAAAACTTCGATAAGTCCCCGATTTCTTCTCGATTGGTTCCGGCAGCATCTCCGACAAATCTTCGGACTCTCAACGGACTCTCGAACACCCATCGAACTTGACTCCGGTAGACTTGCTTTATGTCTTCAAGCTGTCGTAGTAAATCCTGCATACTTATCTCAACATATGGATTAGACAAAACATGACAATTGAATTCATCATCAAAATCCGAGATTCAACAATCTCCCCCTTTTTGATGATGATAATCAATTGATAACGGAGTTAACCTTAACTCCCCCTATCTATATGCCATACTTGAGATAAGACATTCTTGAATTCAAAGCCTTTGAATTCAACAGACATATTGATAAGTTAAGATGCTTAACCTTATCAATACTCCATCATGATTCCTATCATGATGTATCTCTCTGAAAATGATGTCAAGGCTTGACATTCATTTTCAATTTTTACATTTCAAGTGTAAAAGATAGTAATCGAAGCGATTCATCATATGGTAAGATATCAACATGTAAGATTGCAATGCAAGTTCTTGATATCTTAACATGATGCAATCATGGCATAATGTAAATTTGGCAATTATAGCATCAATTCATGTAAAAATTTCTCATTCAAATATGGCACTCATAGCATCAATTCATATATTTCTCCCCCTTTGTCATCAACAAAAAGGAGAACAACATAAGCAAATTTTAAATATAAGTGAGATGCCATAAGCAAGTTCATGTCATTTTTCAACAAAGAGTGATAGGATACCAAATATACAAGCATCTCAAGGAAGACATGACATGGAGATAGCTTTGAAAACTTCTTCCTTTTTATTTGTTATTATTATTATTAATTTTTTACATGATAAATTTATCAGAGATGCATTTGCTAATTGATTCCATATGTCAAAAATCAATGATATGAATCAAACTCGATATGACATATGCTTATGAAAGCTACATTAAGTTGGAAGAGAATGATGTATCAAGAAAATATGATTGTTAGGATCAAGAAGATACCAAATCTGAAATTTAACATTTTCATGCATTCGGACAAGGTTTTTCTATAGATTTTCAAAACGCAATCACGAAGATAAAACATGCTTGTTATCATGGAAATTTTTATATCCAAAACATAAAATTTCCAACATGTTATTAAGGCACGTAGAATCATCATAGCAATTAAGTGATTTGATCATTGAATCAAGAAAGTCCGAAAAATAAATTTAATGAATTCAAGCATTCGGACACATTAACATTCTTAATTCTCTTCTAATGAAATCAAATTGTTCTTCACTTAAAGGCTTTGTAAAAATATCAGCTAGTTGATGTTTAGTATCAATGAACTCTATAACTATATCATGATTAGTGACATGATCTCGTATAAAGTGATGTCTAATATCAATATGTTTTGTTCTTGAGTGTTGAATGGGATTCTTTGTTAAACATATAGCACTTGTGTTATCACATTTAATGGGAATATTTTTAAGATGAACTTTATAATCTTCTAAGGTGTTTTTCATCCACACAACTTGTGCACAGCATGCACTAGCTGCTATATACTCAGCTTCGGTTGTTGATAGTGCAACCGAGTTTTGTTTCTTAGATGACCAGGAAACAAGAGCATGTCCCAAAAATTGACATGTTCCCGATGTGCTTTTTCTATCTAATCTACATCCAGCAAAATCTGCATCAGCATAAGCAATTAACTCAAACTTCTCGGTTTTCGGATACCATAATCCTAGATTTGTGGTACCTTTAAGATATCTAAGTATTCTTTTAACCGCTTTGAGATGAGATATCTTAGGGTTCGATTGAAACCTAGCAAAAAGTCCTACACTGAACATGATATCTGGTCTAGTTGCAGTGAGGTAAAGTAAGCTTCCTATCATACCCCTATAAGTTTTTTGATCGAAGTTTTCTCCACTTTCATCAACTTCTAACTTAGTGGATGTGCTCATAGGAGTGTTAATAGCTTTTGAGCTTTCCATATTAAATCTCTTTAGCAAATCTAAAGCATATTTAGTTTGACTAATAAAGATGTCATTTCTTAGTTGCTTAATTTGTAAGCCTAAGAAAAAGGTTAATTCTCCCATTAAACTCATTTCAAATTCATGACTCATATTTTTGGCAAATGATTCACATAGTGATTCATCCGAAGAACCAAAAATAATATCATCAACATAAATTTGCACAATAAGAAAATTATTTTCAAAATGTTTGATAAATAATGTAGTATCAACCTTGCCTTTGGTAAAATTATTTAAAATAAGAAAGGAACTAAGCCTTTCGTACCAAGCTCTAGGAGCTTGTTTCAAACCATAGAGAGCCTTAGTCAATTTGAATACATGATTAGGAAGAAGAGAATTTTCAAATCCAGGAGGTTGTTCGACATATACTATACTTCTTCCGAAATAAAACCATTCAAGAAGGCACTTTTGACGTCCATTTGAAATAGTTTAAAATTATTACTACTAGCATAGGCAAGGAGCATCCTAATGGCTTCTAATCTTGCTACAGGAGCGAAGGTTTCTTCGTAGTCGATACCTTCTTCTTAGTTGAAACATTTGGCCACTAATCTAGCCTTATTTTTAACCACGATACCACATTCGTCTTGCTTGTTTCTAAAGACCCATTTAGTACCAATGACTAAATGGTCACTAGGTCGAGGAACAAGCTTCCATACCTCATTCCTCTCAAATTGATTCAATTCCTCTTGCATTGCAATGACCCAAGAATCATCTTTCAAGGCCTCGTCAATACATTTAGGTTCGATTTGAGAGAGAAAGGCAGCATTAGCACAAAAATTCTTGAAAGAAGAACGAGTTTTAACCCCTTGTGATGTATCTCCTATAATTTGCTCTTTTGGATGAGCATCTACATACTTCCATTCCTTGGGTAAGGAGATTTTAGAAGAAGATGCATCCAAGTTGCTATTTTGAGGAGGGGGTTCCTTTAAATCCAAATTTTCAAAACCAATATCATCATCAAAATCATTTTTTCTTTAACTCGGAAATTTCATTAAAAATTACATGAATAGATTCTTCTATAACTAAGGTTCTTTTGTTAAAAACACGAAAAGCCTTAGAAACGGAAGAGTAACCAAGAAAGATGCCTTCATCGGATTTAGCATCAAATTTTCCTAAGGCATCCTTTTCATTTAAAATAAAGCATTTGCAACCGAAAACTTTAAAATAAGAAAAATTTGGTGTTTTGTTATTCCATAATTCATAAGGAGTTTTTGATAGAGATAGTCTTATTAAAACCCTATTCATGATGTAGCAAGCCGTATTCACGGCTTCGGCCCAAAAGTACTTGGGTAGACTATGTTCATTCAAGAGGGGTATTTATAGGCCTCAAGAGGATTCAAATTTGGGCTCCAAAAATTTGAATTCTCTTATGTTCCCGAAGCTAGCGGTGCCACCGCCTGTCAGTGGCGGTGCCACCGCCTATCAGTTTTGACACTGACAGTGTATTGGGCGGTGCCACCGCCCAGTCCAGCGGTGCCACCTCTTGGCTCTCGGGTGTTGGGCGGTGCCACCGCCCAGACCGACGGTTCCACCGCCCGACCTTGCTAGTCACTGGTTGGGCTTTAAGTCCGGCCCAAACCAGGTTTCATTTTGGGCCCAGTTGGCCCCTAATCAAGATATAGGATTATTTCTTAATCCTAACCTTAATTACATTCAAACTATGTAACTAAAGACATACTCCTAAGCAAGTTTTTAACCGGTGAACTTCAAGTCTTGTTCCGGCGAGCTTTCTGGCGATCTTCCGACGGACTTCCGATACGCCCTTGGATTCTTCCGACGGACTCCCAGCTGGCTCCCAATTTTGTGGCGAAGTCAACGAGTAGCCGAGCCTTCTCGGTGATCTCTGCGAACCTCCGATGATCTATTCGGCGGACTTCCGAAAACTTCGATAAGTCCCCGATTTCTTCTCAATTGGTTCCGACAGCATCTCCGACGAATCTTCGGACTCTCAACGGACTCTCGAACACCCATCGAACTTGACTCCGGTAGACTTGCTTTATTTCTTCAAGCTGTCGTAGTAAATCCTGCATACTTATCTCAACATATGGATTAGACAAAACATGACAATTGAATTCATCATCAAAATCCGAGATTCAACAGCAAGATCAAACAAACTGTGCTATGCGATTGGAATTCTACAGTGCATCTTTCATCGTAGAGATAAAAACTTTACGATGAAAAGTTTATGTAGCAATATAGGAACTTTTTTTTTTAGATTTTTGAATAAGGATAACTAAATTGTAGTAGTAGTAAGGTAGGAAACCAAAACCTATTACAATTCACGGGGAGATCAAAGGATGATCCACGGCAGTGGAGATGACAATGAAATTCGACAACGATCTTTTAAGCAATTATGGGAATTGCTTTGTGCAATTGTGAAGGACTGATGGATAGCTTTGAAAGAGTAGTGAGATGCCATGAATGTTGCTCTGATACCAAGTGATAGAACTCTTATAGATTCTAAGCTTAGAGTTAATCTCTTTAGGGGATCGGCCTCTTTGGAACTCTATAGGGGTTCCTTCCTCTAGGTTGCTACTCAAAGGCTGCTAAAAAGATTCATCTATTTTCTTCAAAAGAGGATGAATACATGATTATTTATAGGGCTTCTACACCCCAACTCCTAATAGGACTCCTACTCAAGACTCCTACTTCTAACCAACTCCTAATAGGACTCCTACTTAAGACTCCTACTTCTAACCAACTCCTAGTGCTTCTCTAAGAAGCAACCTCCAAACTAATCCTATCCTTAGCCGACCTCTTCAACTCTTTAATAGGGGTCGGCTATGAAGGTTTTACATGAATGTCCCTTTCAATAAAACTCAATTAGGACTCTCCTAGCTAGAGTCCTAACATTGTCACCTCCTATTCTCCTCTCCCCTTCTCCTCCTCAAATAACAGGAGTGAAGATTTGAGGAGCGTCGTTGCAGCCCTACTATTTTGATCACTGCTAGAGAGGAGGAAAATTGACCTCCTTCATCCACTCCTACAAATCTGCAAGGATTCACAGATATATGATCTCCCTAAGTAACACAACTATCTCACGCGTAGTTTTCTATGTCGCGAGTTTTGCGCACCAATCTACGTATAATGACGAACACATATTGGGAAATTTGGAGTTTTTGTTTTATATTCTTTCACTACATATGTGATGTCGTCCCTAAGATTTCCCAATAGTATACAGCACACCAGTTTATCTAGTTATCTCGATGTCCCTTTTGAGTAATCTATTACTAGGATTATTTAGGATCTATGTTTAAAGGTGAATCGGTCTCATTATCATGATCTCATCATGATCCGATTCCCATTGCACAGATCCATGGACATCACAATATATATGCATATATGCAATAAGCAATATAAAATATTAAAATATTAAAATATAATAAGCAAAAAGAACGTGTCATCACTCACATGATTAGTTTGTAGGGTACAAATGACTAGCAATCTTCTACTTGACCTAAAGTTAATCACATATGTGTTTGATCCCTATCAGACCCCTATGATGCTCAAAGACAATCTGAGACAATGGCTTTATTCGTGGATCTACGATGTTATCTACGAATGGAACTCTTTCCAGTGCTACATCTCCTTGGACCACGATCTCTCTAATAAGCTGGAACCTCCTCAAAACACTTTTGATGAGACCCAAGTTCCCTCATTTAAGCAATCACCCCGTAGTTGTCGCAATATAAGGGAATCAGCTCCTCGTTGCCCAGCATTACTCCCAAATCTATGATAAAATTCTTTATCCAGACTGTCTCCTTTGCTACCTTTACTATAGCAATATACTTCGCCTCTATGGTCGAGTCAACAATAGTGTCTTGCTTGGAACTCTTCCAATATACTGCTCCTCCATTTTGGGTGAACACATACCTTGAATTAGACTTGCTATCATCAACATCGGACTAGAAGCTCGAGTCTATATAGCCTTTAACCCTAAGGCTACTATTGAATCTCGTATTTTGATGATGAAACCAATTGATAAGTATTTATGTTTTAATATGCATTTTTAGTGACGTAGGATGCTTCAATCAGGATAAGACAATTAAAGCAAGAAGAATCATGTTGGGCCAATGGAACATGTCAAAAGATTGGACATCGAGTCGGAGAATCAGTCGACGTATCGACAGAAGGCTTCGGGCCATGAATTCGGGCAACGAGCCAAGAAGAGCAGATATTATGCTAAGGATATTAGAGTTGCAGAGTCAACTGGCCAATTGGGCAATAAGCCGCAAGAGAGGACAATGCACCGAAGAATCGGATGAAGCGTCGAGGGACCAATCACATACCGGACAACATGATTCATGCTTAGTATTAATTGTCTAGATTGAAGTGTGTTTTTTACATGTGCAAGACTAACTATGATAGCAAGGCATAAAGCAAAATGAAGTCCCAGAGTCAAGGACGCGATTTCATTGGGAGTTCGAGAGTTCGTCGGAAGTCCGGACATTCGTCGGAAGGTCTACCGAGAAGTCCAGGAGCTTGCCAAAGAAGCTCGTATGAACTTGCCAAGAAGATCATCATGAAGTCCAAGAGCTTGCCGGGAGTCTGCCGGAACATTACCGAGAGATTGCCGAAAGTTCGTTGAAAGATCATCGGAAGCTCGCCGGAAGAAACCAAGACAAAGGGGACTTGTTTAGCTTAGGAAATGTCTTTAATTTCATAGTTAGTAAATAATTGGGATTGAAATTGGGCCAACCCAATTAGGGGTCAGTTGGGCCCATGTAAGGACTGTGTTGGGCCCAATAAGAGGCCCAAACAGTGACCTAAGAGGCAGCACCGTCGTGGCACAATCTTCAAGACTGTGTCAGGCAGTGGTACCGCCCAGTGTCAAGCGATGGTACTACCAGACTAGGCGGTGGTACCGCCCAACGCAGTGTCAGTGTCAGACTGACATAGGCGATGATACCGCCCGTGCTGGGGAAACCCGGGATGAGATATTTTTAGGCTCCAAGTTTGAATTAACTTGAGACCTGTAAATACCCCTCCTATCCTGGGTTAAGCAACATAAGTATTGAGCATAAAAAAGGAAAGAATCTCTGCTATAATCTTGTGTGAAACTCCTCTCAAAGTTCTAAGTGTTAGAATAGTTTGAGAGAGGAGTGAGTGGGGGTGTAAGGGTTATCTCCTAAACTCGGTAAAAGGAGAAAGAGCTGTAAGAAGGAGTTTGATCTTCGCCTATAAAGGAAGATTGATAGTGGATGTTGGTGGCCTCGATGGAAGAGGAATCGGTGGAGTAGATGTAGGTCACAACAACCGAACCACTATAAAATCGGAGTGTTCTTCTCTGGTTTGCATTTCTATATTTGAGCAATTTACTTTACTGCAAACCTCTTAACTTGCTTTACATCTACTACACTCTTCCGTAAGCTTTCAAGCTATCTTTACGAAAATGCTTTTAAGTTAACCTCTCTCCGAAATGGTTTTCGTCGAAATCGGTTTTCAACGTATGAAGGTTTTTTTAACCGACGTAATTTTACCACTACACTAATTCACCCCCCCCCCCCCCCCCCCCCCTCTTAGTGCCGACCCTTCCTAACAATTGGTATCAGAGCCTTGTTTTCTACTTTGGTTTAACACCCAAATAGAAATGGCTCTTTTCGGCTTTCAAGAGGATCACTCTCTCATTCGTTCTCCCTTTTTCAATGGGACGGACTATACCTATTGGAAAACTCGAATGAGAGTTTTCTTGCTTTTTCAATTTAGTTTTTTAAAGGTCTTCTCTTCCAATGAACCATTGGAATGATTTGGAGAAGACGTTTTCTCTAAATGTAAAGGCTATGAATGCCTTGTTTTGCGTCTTAGACAAAAACGAATTCAATCGGGTTTCTTTGTGCGAAACGGCTTTCAATATTTGGCACATTCTTGAAACCACACACGAAGGCACTAGTAGATTAAAAGTTTCAAAGATTAATCTTTTAATGCATGATTTTAAATTGTTTCATATAAAACCAAGTGAAACCGTTGTTGACATGTACACCCGTTTTACGGATGTCGTCAATGGTTTAAAAGCTCTTGGTTAAACCTTTTCGAATTTTGAACTCGTTAATAAGATTTTAAGATCTCTTTCTAAAAATTGGAATTCGAAAGTAGTGGCAATACAAGAATCAAAAGATTTGAACTATTTTCCAATTGAAGAACTAATTGGGTCTTTAATGACCTACGAAATGACTAATGTGGCACTTGATGAACATGAGAACCATCTTCCAAAGAATAGGAAGGATTTTGAACTTAGAACAATTGAAGACCACTCGAGCATAAGCTCAAGTGATAGTGAACTTGAACTACTCATGAAATTTAAAAAGTTTATAAAACAAAAATTAAAGAACAAAAAAATATAACTACTTGCTATGAACGCAAGAAGAACATAAATTGGGATGAATCGAGCTCATCCAAAGACGAGGAGAAAATCAACAAAGGCGTTGTGGCCAACTACACCTTAGCGGCTTTCGACGATGAGGTAATCAAAATTCCTTTGATTTATTTCGAAATTACATGATGTTTTTCATGAGTTAATTTTAATTTAGTTTAGAATAATTATTTTTCTTGAAAATTGCATGTTTAAAAATGAAAATGCAAAAATTATGATCATGCTAGTAATTTTTAAAATGATAATGAAAATTACATGTTTTATTTTAATGGAATAAAATGTTAGATTTAATCTAATGATGATCCTATAAATGTTTTGAAAAAAGAAATAATGTGTATCTTGATTATTTCTAATTTTAATTGAGACCACGCTTGATGTCTTAGTGAAAATATTAAGAAGTTTGATATCATGCTTAATGATGATGCATGGATTTTGTCTCAAAAACTAAGCTTGAAAAGTTTGATTCACCTAAAAAGAAAAATGCATGACTACAACAAACAAAATGATCTTGATGGAAAATACTTTATGAAATTATGTAATGAAAATTATGAAATTATACATAATGATGTGATTATGTAATGAAAATATTAAATATTTTGAAACCATGTCTTGATGTCATGCATAATGATCATACTTAATAAATTTCGAAATTATGCATGATGATTCTTGAGATTTATGGATTATCGATTTTTACGGTAATGAAAGTAGCTTTTTTAGTTTTTAAACGTTAATGCATGTTTTTGGCATAAATTAAAAAGGTATACTTCTATGAAATAAATCATATGAATTGAAACAACTAAAAAAAGAAAAATATTTTTCTTGAAAATTTTTTTTTCTCTATCTTATCAATTTTTCACTAAGAAATTGATAAAGTTGTTTATGTCATTTTGAAAGAAATGTTGAGATTTAGATGATTTTGATGAATTGAATTTGAATGAGTTTTATCAAAATCATGATCTTGGTTTATTGGAATTACTTGATTTTTTTTAATCAATATCTCTTCTTTGTACTCCTACGATCTTTTCTTAGCATTTTACTTAAAGAAGAGATTTACTATATGAATCATGTCTTTCGGTATTTAAGTGGTCTTATCTTTCATAATATGATTTCTTTGTATTTATGGCTTGTATGCCTTGAAATGATTGAAATATTTTACACCATCATGTTCTTCTCTTCTTCTTTCTTGTTTACAATGATAAAATTGGGAGAAGTTTTGATCATGCATGGTAGGATGTACCTTGACAAAATTAATACCATCATGATTTGAAATTCTATGATTTGTTACCAAAATGACGTATCATGAATACTTTAAATGATGAATTTTTGGTATCATGATCAAAATGTTAATAAATGCTTAAAAATTTTAATATTTTAGTATCATGTATGATATGCTCATAATGATGATTGATTTATTTTTTGGTATCGTGCATGAAAAATGAAATGTGTGGTTTTGAAATTGTACATGTTTTAATTTGAAAATATAATGATGCACAAATAAGATTGATACTTACCTTTGTCATGATTTAGAAATTGATGTAAAAGGATAAAGAGATACAAAATTGTATTCTTCCCTTCTTTTTGACAATGACAAAGGGGGAGCAAAACTTGCTAGAAAGCAAATTTACTAGCTTGCACAATTCAAGAAGAGTACAAAAAGATGCTAGCTTGCTCATCTCAAAAGAGAAGCAAAAGTGTTATCTTGCCTATCTCAAGAAGCAAAAAAATGTTAACTTGCACATCTAGCAAAATTTACAAACTTGTATATTTCAAAAAGCAAGAGTTGCTTTCTTGAACATCTCAAAATTGCTAGCTTGCATGTTTTAAAATGTTGTAAAATTTTTACTAGCTTATATGTTGTAAACTTGCTATCTTATTACCTTGCATATCTAAAACATGATAGCTTGCATGATGTAACACTTGCTAAATTGAAGATTTTCTAGCTACAAATTGCCTGATGATAAAACTTGATATTATATTTTTCATGCAATAAATTGAAATTATGTCCAAATACATAAAAGGTACAATTCCCCTTTTTGTTGATGACAAAGAGGAACAAGTATGATAGGAGGAGTTTGTTTTAACTCCGTCATCAATTGATTGTCATCATCAAAAAGGGAGAGATTGTTGAATCTCGTATTTTGATGATGAAACCAATTCATAAGTGTTTATGTTTTAATCTGCATTTTGAGTGATGTAGGATGCTTCGATCAGGATAATACAATTAAAGCAAGAAGAATCATATTGGGCCAGTGGAACATGTTAGAAGATTGGATGTCGAGCGGGAGGATCGGTCGATGTATCGATAGAAGGCTTCGAGCCATAAATTCAAGCATCGGGCCAAGAAGAGCAGATATTGCACCAAGAATATCGGAGTTGCGGAGTTAACTATCCAATTAGGTAGTAGGCCGCAAGAGAGGACGATGCACCGAAGAATCAGACGAAGCATCGAGGGACCAATGACATGCCGAACAACATGATTCATGCTTAGTATTAATTGTCTAGATCGAAGTGTGTTTTTACATGTGTAGGATTAACTACGATAACAAGGCATAAAGCAAAATAAAGTCTCAAAATCAAGGACGCGATTTCGTTGGGAGTTCGGGAGTTCGTCGGAACTCCGGACGTTCGTCGGAAGGTCTGCTGAGAAGTCTAGGAGCTTGCCAAAGAAGCTCGTCTGAACTCACCAAGAAGATCGTCATGAAGTCCAGGAGCTTGTCGGGAGTCTGCCGGAACATTGTCGAGAGATCGTTGGAAGTTCGCCGGAAGATCACCAAAAGCTCATAAAAAAAAACCAAGACATACGGACTTGTTTAGCTTAGGAAATGTCTTTAATTTCGTAGTTAGCACGTAACTGGGATTGGAATTGGGCCAACCTAATTAGGGGTCAGTTGAGCCCATGTAAGGACTATGTTAGGCCCAATGAGAGGCCCAAACAGTGACTCAAGAGGCAGCACCATCATGGCATAGTTTCGAGATTGTGTCAGGTGGTGGTACCGCCCAAACACAGCCTCCGAGAGGCTACAAGTGGTGGTACCGCCAGTCTAGGTGATGGTACCGCCTAGCATAGTGTTAGTGTCAGACTGACACTAGCGGTGGTACCGCCCAGCATAAGCGGTGGTACCGCCCAGCATAGGCGGCGGTATTCAAGGTTCTATCAATATGACATATTGATAGGGGGAGTTTGTTTTAACTCCGTCATTAATTGGTTGTCATCATAAAAAAGAGATAGATTATTGAATCTCGTATTTTGATGATGAAACCAATTGATAAGTGTTTAAGTTTTAATCTACATTTTGAGTGACGCAGGATGCTTCGATCAGGATGAGATAATTAAAGCAAGAAGAATCATGTTGGGATGGTGGAACATGTCAGAAGATTAGACGTCGAGCCGGAGGATCGGTCGACGTATCGATAGAAGGCTTCAGGCCATGAATTCGGGCATCGGGCCAAGAAGAGCAGATATTGTGCCAAGGATATTGGAGTTGTGGAGTCAATTGGCCGATTAGGTAATAGGCCGCAAGAGAAGACAATGCACCGAAGAATCAGACGAAGCATCGAGGGACCAATGACATGCCGGACAACATGATTCATGCTGAGTATTAATTGTCTAGATCAAAGTGTGTTTTTACATGTGCAGGATTAACTATGATAGCAAGGCATAAAGCAAAATGAAGTTCTGGAGTCAATGACGCAATTTCGTTGGGAGTTCGAGAGTTCGTCGGAAGTCCAAACGTTCGTCGGAAGGTCTGCCGAGAACTAAGAGCTTGCTAAAGAAGCTCATCTGAACTCGCCAAGAATATCATCGTGAAGTCCAGGAGCTTGCTGGGAATCCGCCGAAATATTGCCAAGAGATCGTCGGAAGTTCATCAGAAATTTGCCGGAAGATCACCGGAAGATCGTTAGAAAAACCCAAGACATAGGGACTTATTTAGCTTAGAAAATGTCTTTAATTTCGTAATTAGCATGTAATTAGGATTGGAATTGGGCCGACCTAATTAGGGGTCAGTTGGGCCCATGCAAGGACTGTGTTGGTCCCAATAAGAGGCCCAAATAGTGACCCAAGAGACAACACCGTCGTGGCACAGTCTTTGAGATTGTGTCAGGCGGTGGTACTGCCCAGACACAGCCTCCGAGAGGCTGTAGGTGGTGGTACCGCTAGCCTTGGCGGTGGTACCACCTAGCATAGTGTCAGTGTCAGACTAACACTGACGGTGGTACCGCCCTGCACAAGCATTGGTATTCAAGGTTCTATCAATATGGCATATTGATAGGTGGAGTTTGTTTTAACTCTGTCATCAATTGGTTGTCATCATCAAAAAGGGGGAGATTATTGAATCTCGTATTTTGATGATGAAACCAATTGATAAGTGTTTATGCTTTAATATATGTTTTGAGTGACGCAGGATGCTTCGATCAGGATGAGACAATTAAAGCAAGAAGAATCATGTTGGGCCGGAGGAACATGTCAAAAGATTGGACGTTGAGCCGGAGGATCGGTCGACATATCGACAGAAGGCTTCGGGCCATAAATTTAGGTATCAGGCCAAGAAGAGCGGATATTGCACCAAGGATATTAAAGTTGCAAAGTCAACTAACCGATTGGGCAATAGGCCGCAAGAGAGGACGATGCAACGAAGAATCGGACGAAGCGTCGAGGGACCAATGACATACCAGACAACATTTATGGTTAGTATTAATTGTCTAGATTAAAGTGTATTTTTACATGTGCAGGATTAACTACGATAGCAAGGCATAAAGCAAAATGAAGTCTTGGAGTCAAGGACGCGATTTCATTGGGAGTTCAAGAGTTCGTCGGAAGTCCGAACATTTATCGGAAGGTCTGCCGAGAAGTCTAGGATCTTGCCAAAGAAGCTCGTCTGAACTTGCCAAAAAGACCATCGTGAAGTCCAGGAGCTTGCTAGGAGTCCATCGGAACATTGCCTTCACCGGATGATCGCCAGATGCTCGCCGGAAGAAACCAAGACATAGGGACTTGTTTAGCTTTAGAAATGACTTTAATTTCGTAGTTAGCACATAATTGGGATTGGAATTGGGCCAACCCAATTAGGGGTCAGTTGGCCCCATGTAAGGACTATGTTGGGCCCAATGAGAGGCCCAAACAGTGACCCAAGAGGCAGCACCGTCGTGGCATAGTCTTCGAGACTATGTCAGGTGGTGGTGCCGTCGGTCTGGGCATTGGTACTGCCTAGACATAGCCTCCGAGAGGCTGTAGGTGGTGGTACCACCCAACGCAATGTTAGTGTCAGACTAACACTAGTGGTGGTACCACCCGTGCTTGGGTAACGTGGGATGAGATATTTTTAGACTCCAAGTTTGAATCAACTTGAGGTCTATAAATACCCCTCTCATCCCTGGTTAAGTAACACAAGTATTGAGAGTAAAAAAGGAAAGAAACTCTGTTGTAATCTTGTGTGAAACTCCTCTCAAAGTTCTAAGTGTTAGAATAGTTTGAGAGAGGAGTGAGTGGGGGTGTAAGGGTTATCTACTAAACCCAATAAAAGGAGAAAGAGCTGTAAGAAGGAGGTTGATCTTTGCCTATAAAGGAAGATCGATAGTAGATGCCGATAGCCTCAACGGAAGAGGAATCGGTGGAGTAGATGTAGGTCACGACGACCGAACCACTATAAAATCGACGTGTTCTTCTCTGGTTTGCATTTCTATATTTGAGCAGTTTACTTTACTACAAACCTCTTAACTTGCTTTACATCCACTACGCTCTTCTGTAAGCTTTTAAGCTATCTTTATGAAAATGCTTTCAAGTTAACCTCTCTTTGAAATGGTTTTCGTCAAAATCAATTTTCATCATACAAAGGTTTTTTGAACCGACGTAATTTTACCACTACACTAATTCACATCACCCTCTTAGTGCCAACCCTTTCCTAACAACTACTACCTCCATACACCAGTAAAAGATTCTTAGTCCTTCTCAAGTACTTAAGGATATACTTTACTGCTTTCCAATACTCCTAGCCTAGATCCGCTCGGTACTTGCTCGTGACACTCAGAGCATGTGTTATATCAGGCCTAGTACATAGCATAGCATGCATGATAGACCCTATCGCTAAGTCATAGGATGTCATATACATGTCTGCCCTTTTCTCAGGAGTCTTTGGGGACATACTCCTAGAAAGTGATATCCTATATCTCATCCGTATGAGACCTCTCTTAAAATTTTTCATGCTAAATCTTTTGACAATAGTGTTTATATACCTGGACTAGGATAAACCAAGCATCCTCTTAGATTTATCTCTATAGATCCAAATCTCTAATATATAGGATGCTTCCCCTAAGTCTTATTGAATCACAGATTTTGATGATAAAATCAATTGATAAATTATTGATCTAATCCATATGTTGAGATAAGTGTTGCATGATTAACTACGATAATGAATAAGACATAAAGTAGATGTTGGGCCGGAGTCAAAGTTTAGATGATATGTTGAAGATTCGGACGATGTGCTGGAAGCTCGCCAAGAGTTCATCGAGAGCTCACCAAGAGTTTGCCGAGAGTTCATCAGGAACTCGCCGAGAAGTCATCGGGAGTTCACTAAGAATTCATCAGCAGTTTGCTAAGAATTCGTCAGGAGTTCACCAAAAGCTCGCTGAGAGTTTATCAGTAGCTCACTGAGAGTTCATCAGGAGATCGTCAAAAGCATGCCGAGAGTTCACCGGAAGGTCGACGAGACTTCGCCAGAAAAACAATTGACATACCAGACAAATATTGCTTAGTTAATACATTAATTGTCATAGTTAGAACTTAGATTGAGTTAGGATTGGGAGATAATCCCACTAACTCAGTTAGGGGCCAACTGTGCTAAAATAGGGCTGAGTTAAGTAAGATGGATGGCCCACTTGGCCACTTCGAGTCATGTCAGGTGGTGGCACCACCTAGGGTGGGCAGTGGAACCGCTTGAGGCTTAGTCTCCCAAGTGGTCTGGGTGGTGGTATCGCCAATAGTTAATGCTGTCAAACGGTGGTACCGCCAAAGCCCAGTCTCTGAGGATCTATTAGGCAGTAGTACCGCCAAACTGAGCAGTGATATCACCTAGTGTCAGAGTGTCAAGTGATAGTACCGCCTAATAATGATGATGGTACTGTCAGTGCCTCGAAAATCTATGATGAGACACTTTTTGGGTACAATTCTAAAACCTTTGGGGCTATAAATACCCCACAACTTTTTGCATGAAAGAGTAACAAAGTAGCAACAAAGTGTGAAAAAAATCTTTAAGTATTGGGGTGTAAAAGTATTGTAAAAGTGCTAAAAGTCCTCCTCTTTCTTTAACTTTGTAATCATTCAAGAAGAGGTGTAAGGCTTGTAAGGGTTGCCTCCTAAACCCATGAAAAGGAGAAAGTATTGTAAGAAGGTGGTTGGTCTTCGCCAATTGAAGGAAGACCATTAGTGGAAGCCGGTGACCTCGATGGAGGAGAAATTGGAAGTGGACATAGGTCACAATGACCGAACCACTATAAATCTAGTATGTTCTCTCCTTACTGCTTACTTTCATTACTTAGCTGCTCACTTCATTTTATATTTACTCTAAGTCAATACTTTCATTACTTTCTAATACAGGCATTGTCGATCATAATAATTAGTATCAGAGCAAGGTTACTCTCAAATTGGTTTAAAACCCAAGAGAGATGGCTTTTACCGATAATCTTGAGGGTCATTCTATCACATGTCCTCCCATGTTTAATGGAACATACTATACTTATTGAAAAACTAGAATGAGGATTTTCTTGATTTCTATGGATTTTGAGTTATGAAATATCGTAAACATGGATTTCAAAAATCTCCTCTTCCAATGAATGATTGGAATGATTTAGAGAAGAAGACTTTCTCTTTGAACGCCAAAGCTATGAATGCTTTATTTTGTGCTTTGGATAAAAATAAATTTTATCGAGTTTGTATTTGCGACACAGCTTATGACATTTGGCATACACTTGAAATCACACACGAAGGCACAAGTAGGGTTAAGGAGTCAAAAATCAATCTTTTAATTCATAGTTATGAATTGTTTCGCATGAAACCAAGCGAGACCGTTGGAGACATGTGCACCTGGTTTACGGTTGTTATCAATAGTCTAAAAGCACTTAGTAAAGGTTTTCCTGATTTTGAACTTGTTAATAAGATACTAAGATCCCTTCCAAAGAGTTGAGATCCTAAAATAAATGCAATTCAAAAAGTTAAGGATTTGAACAACTTTCCGCTCAAAGAACTTATTGGGTCTTTGATGACCTACGAGATGACAAGCAATGCATATGAAAAACTTAAAAATAACTTTCCAAAGAACAGGAAAGATTTGGCACTTAGAACTCAAGAAGACCACTTGAAAGAAAACTCAAGTGATGATGTTGATGATGATGATAATGATGACTTGGCACTTCTAACAAGAAAATTTAAAAAATTCATAAAAAGGAACAAAATTAAACATAACATTAAAAATAAAAATGAACTTTAAAAGGACCAAATAATTTGCTATGAATGCAAGAAGCCGGGGCACTTCAAAAGTGAATGTTGTTGAATCTTGGATTTTGATGATAAAAGCAATTGATAAGTGTTTTGATTTGATATGTATTTTAAGTAACACAGGTAGCTTTGATCAAGGAGAGATAATTAAAGCAAGAAAAATCATGTTGGGCTGGAGTAGAAAATGTCATAAGATTAGACATCGGGCCGGAGGAACGGTTGATGTATCGGCAGAAGGCTTCGGGCGAGATCTCAGGCATCGAGCCAAGAAGAGCGGACATTGCACCAAGTAAATCGAAGTTGCGGAGGTCAACTAATGATTGGGCAATAGGCAGCAAGAGAGGACGATGCACCGAAGATTCGGATGAAGCGCCGATTAACCAATGACATACCGGAAAACACTAGATTCAAGCTTAGTAATAATTGTCTAGATCGAAGTGGCTTTTTATATGTGCAGGATTAACTACGATAGCAAGGCATAAAGCAAAATGAAGTTCCAGAGTCAAGAACGCGATTTCGTTGGGAGTTCGAGAGTTCGTCGGAAGTCCGGACGTTCATCGAAAGGTCTACCGGAATTGACCAAGAAGTCATGGAGCTTGCCAAAGAAGCTCATCGGAACTCACCAAGAAGATCGTCGTGAAGTCCAGGAGCTTGCTAGGAGTCCATCGGAATATTGCCAAAAGATCGTCGGAAGTTCACCGAAAGATCACCAGAAGCTTGCCGGAAGAAACCAAGACATAGGGACTTGTTTAGCTTAAGTATGTCTTAGATTTCATAGTTAGCATGTAATTGGGATTGGATTTGGGCCAACCCAATTATACACCAGTTAGGCCCATGTAAGGACTATGTTGGGCCTAATGAGAGGCCCAAACAATGATCCATGAGGCTGCACCGTCATGGCACAGTCTTGGAGACTGTTAGGCGATGGTACCACTGGTATGGGCAGTGGTACTGCCCAGACACAACCTCCGAGAAGGCTGTAGGCAGTGGTACCGCCTAGTGCTAAGCAGTACCACCGCCCAGATACAGCCTCCGAGAAGGCTGTAGGCAATGGTACCGCCTAGTGCCAAGCAGTGGTACCACTCAGCGCAGTGTCAATGTCAGACTTGTTGAATCTCGTATTTTGATGATGAAACCAATTGATGATTATTTATGTTTTAATCTGTGTTTTGAGTGACGCAGGATGCTTCGATCAGGATGAGACAAATAAAGCAGGGAGAATCATGTTGTGCAGGGGGGAAAACATATAAAAGGATTGGACATCGAGTCGGTGGATCAGTCGATGTATCGACAGAAGGCTTCGAGCCATGAATTCGGGCATCGGGCCAAGAAGAGCGGATATTGCACCAAGGATATCGGAGTTGCAGAGTCAACTGGTCGATTGGGCAATAGGCTGCAAGAGAGGTCGATACGCCGAAGAATCGGATGAAGCGTCGAGGGACCAATGACATGCCAGACAACTTGATTAATGCTTAGTATTAATTGTCTAGATCGAAGTATGTTTTATATGTGCAGGATTAACTACAATAGCAAGGCATAAAGCAAAATGAAGTCCCAGAGTCAAGGATGTGATTTCATTGGGAGTTCAAGAGTTCGTCGGAAGTTTAGACATTCATCGGAAGTTCTGTCGAAACCAATCGAGAAGTCTCGAAGCTTGCTAGAGAAGCTCGTCGGAACTCGCCAAGAAGATCGTCATGAAGTCCAAGAGCTTACCGAGAGTCCGCCGGAACATTGCCAAGAGATCGTCTAAAGTTCACTGGATTTCATAGCTTAGCACATAATTAGGCTTGGAATTGGGCCAACCCAATTAGGGGCCAGCTAGGCCCATCTAAGAACTATGTTAGGCCCAATAAGAGGCCCAAATAGTGCCCCAAGATGTCTCACCGTCGTGGCCCAGTCTTCGAGACTATGTCAAGCGATGGTACCGCCAGTCTAGGTGGTTGTACCACCCCTAGTAGGGTGCTAGGCAATGGTACCGCTAGTCTTGGCAATGTATCGCCCAAGGCAATGTCAGTGTCAGACTGACACTGGGCGGTGGTATCGCCCAACGTAGGCGGTGGTACGGCCCGTGCCCAGGGAACCCAGGATGGAAAAGTTTTAGGCTCCAAGTTTGAATCAACTTGAAGCCTATAAATACCCCTCTTATCCCTAGTTAAAGCACACAAGCACAGAGAGTCTAAAAGCAAAGAAACACTGCTACAATCTTTTTAGAATTTTCCTCCTCCAAGTCTAAGTGTAAGAATTCTGTTTAGAGAGGAGAGTGAGTGCTTGCAAGGGTTATCTCCTAAACCCGGTAAAAGGAGAAGAGGGGTGTAAAAAGTGATTGGTCTTCGCCTATTGAAAGAAGACCGTTAATGAATGCTAGTGGCCTCGAAAGAAGAGGAATCAGAGGAGTGGATGTAGGTCACGATAATCGAACCACTATAAACTGTCATGTTCTCTGGTTTGCATTTTATTCTTGCTATTACCTTACTGCAAACCTCCTTAAGTGCTTACTATCTTCAATTCATTACGTATGCTTTCAAGTTAAGTTTCCGAAATCGATTTTTTGTCGGAAACGGTTTTTATCATACGAAGGTTTTTTGAACCGACGTAACTTTTATCGCTGCACTAATTCACCCCCCCTCTTAGTATTGCTCTTGATCCTAACAATTTATATCCCAAACCCTTTCCTAACAATTGGTATCAGAGCCATAGTTTTCTAATTTGGTTTAACACCCAAATAGAAATGGCTCTTTTCGGCTTTCAAGAGAGTCACTCTCTCATTCATCCTCCCTTTTTCAATGGGATGAACTACACATATTGGAAAACTTGAATGAAAGTTTTCTTGCTTTCCTTGGATTTGAACTTATGGAACATTATTGAAAATGGTTTTCGAAAATCTTCTCTTCCAATGAACCATTGGAATGATTTGGAGAAGAAGTCGTTTTCTTTAAATGCTAGAGCTATGAATGTTCTATTTTGCATCATAGATAAAACTGAGTTTAATCGGGATTCTACTTGCAAAACAACTTTCGATATTTGAGAACTCTTGAAATCACACATGAAGGGACTAGCAAAGTTAAGATTCAAAAATTAACTTTTTAATGCATGATTTTGAACTTTTTTGAATGAAACCAAGTGAAACCGTTGTTGACATATACACCCGTTTTACGGATGTCGTTAATGGTTTAAAAGCTCTAGGCAAATACTTTCTAATTTTGAACTCATTAACAAGATTTTACGATTGCTTTCTAAAAATTGGAATTCAAAAATAACGATTATTCAAGAATCAAAAATTTTGAATACTTTTTTGATTGAAGAACTTATTGGGTCTCTAATGACTTATGAAATGACGTGTAATGCATGTAAAGAACTTAAGAATCACCTTCCAAAGAATAGGAGGGATTTTGGACTTAGAACAATTGAAGACCACTCGAGCTTAAGCTCAAGTGATGGTGAACTTGAACTACTCATAAAATTTAAAAAGTTAATGAAACAAAAATTAAAGAACAAAAATAACGCAACTACTTACTATGAATACAAGAAGAAGGAAGCAATCTTGGACGAATCAAGGCCATCCGAAGATAAGGAGAAAATCAACAAAGGCGAGGTGGCAAACTACGCCTTAATGGCTTTCGACGATGAGGTAATCAAAATGCCTTTGATTTATTTCGAAATTACATGATACTTTTCATGAGTTAATTTTAATTTAGTTTAGAATAATTATTTTTCTTGAAAATTGCATGTTTAAAAATGAAAATGCAAAAATTATGATCATGCTAGTAATTTCGAAAATTATAATAAATATTTCATGTTTAATAAAAAAATTAATTTTGATTAAAAATGTCTTATGAAATCATGTTATATGTGGTTAAGAAGTAATAATGTGTATCATGTTGATTTCCATATTATTTCTTGATTTTGATTAAATGAAATCATGTTTGATTTGAAGTAATGCATAATGATGTAATGAAAATATTAACTGTTTTGACACCATGATTGATGATTTTATGCATAAGATTTTAAAGTTATACATGATTATTTTTGTGATTTATTAGTCTTGATGGTTTTTATGACAAAATTCATTTTTTGATCCTAAATGTTGATGCACATTTTTATTTGGCATAAATGAAATAAATCACATAAATTGAAACAACTAAAAAAAGAAAAGGTTTCTCCTAGAAAATTTTATTTTTCCTACTTTCCCGATTTTTCCAAAAAGGAGATTCATGAATCTATTTATATCATTTTTATGAATCTCTTAAAATGATTTTGATGAGTTAAATTTGAATGACCCTTTATCCAAATCTTTCACATATTCTTGAGATTTATGAATCAAAATCTTTTATCTCCTATGCTTCTTTTTGTCATTTACAAAAGAGAAAAATTATCCAAATGAATCATGAATGTTCTTTCGGTATTCATGAATTGATTATGACTTGAAAGATTTGTTATGAATCAACATTTTTTTTATTAATCGTTCTCCTACGATTCTACCTGGTATTTTCTTAAGAGGAGATTTTCTAATGAATCATGATTCTTCTTATGAGTTCTTGGATTTATTACTTGATTTTCTTTTAAAACAAGATCTCTTCTTTGTACTCTTATAATTTTTCTTGGTATTTTATTTAAATAAGAGATTTACTATATGAATCATGTCTTTTGGTATTCAAGTGATTTTATCCTTCATGACATGATGTCTTTATATTTATGGCTTGTATGCCTTGAAATGATTGAAATATTTTACACTTTTATGTTCTTCCCTTCTTCTTTCTTGTTTACAATGATAAAACGATGAGAAGTTTTGATCATGCATGATGGGATATAATTTGACAAATTGATACCATCATGGTTTGAAATGATATGATGCAATTCCTTGTATTCTTGAAATGTTTATCTCATCACCCAATTATTTTCTTTTTGATATTCTTCATGTGATGATATGAATGCATGAAACACTTATGATAATGATGCATGCAATGATAAAATATTCATGATGAAAAATTGTTTTGATATTCATGACTTGACTTTTCATCTTTGTTATTTACTTTTGTCATAATTTGAAAATTGATGTAAAGAGTCTTCCCTTCTTTTTGAAAATGACAAAGAGGGAGCAAAACTTGCTATAAAGCAAATTTGCTAGCTTGCACAACTCAAGAAGAAAGCAAAAATTACACTTCTCAAAAGAGAAGAAAGAACTTGCTTCTTGAACATCTCAAATTGTTAGTTTCCATGTTGTAAAATAATGTAACATTTTATTAGCTTGTGTTTTTGCAAAGGAAGCAAAAATAATCGCACTTCTCAAAAGAGAAGAAATTGCTATCTTGAACATCACCAAGAATTGCTAGCTTGAAATCTCAAGATGAAGCAAATATGCTAAATTGCACATCTTTAAATTTGCTAGCTTGTATGAAATAGAACATGCTATCTTACTACCTTGCATATCTACAACTTGATAGCTTAAATGTTATAAGCATGATGTAACACTTGCTAAATTTTCTAGCTTACAAATTGCATGATGATAAAACTTGATATTATGTTTTTCATACAATAATTTGAAATTATGTCCAAACACATGAAAGGTACACTTCTCCTTTTTATTGATGACAAAGGGGGAGAAGTATGATCATGTTATGCATGATGACGGATTGCAAATATTCAAGATGAAATTTGTAATGACATGAATTCAAGGTTGTATCGATATGGCATATTGATATGGGGAGTTTGTTTAAACTCCGGGAGTTTGTTTTAACTCCGTCATCAATTGTTTGTCATCATCAAAAAAGGGGAGATTGTTGAATCTCATATTTTGATGATGAAACCAATTGATAATTGTTTATGTTTTAATCTGTGTTTTGAGTGATGCAGGATGAGACAATTAAAGTAAGGAGAATCATGTTGTGTCGAGGGGAAAACATATCAGAAGATTGGACGTCGAGCCGGTGGATCGGCCGAAATATTGATAGAATGCTTTAGACCATGGATTCGGGCATCGGGTCAAGAAGAGCGGATATTGCGCTAAGGATATCGGAGTTGCGGAGTCAATTGGCCGATTGGGCAATAGGCCATAAGAGAGGACAATACGCCGAAGATTCGGATGAAACGTCGAGGGACCAATGACATGCCGAACAACTTGATTAATGCTTCGAAGTATGTTTTACATGTGTAAAATTAACTACGATAGCAAGGCATAAAGCAAAATGAAGTCCCAGAGTCAAGGATGCGATTTTGTTGGGAGTTCAAGAGTTCGTCGGAAGTTCAGATGTTTGTCGGAAGTTCTGTCGGAACCAGCCGAGAAGTCTTAGAGCTTGCCAAAGAAGCTC
The DNA here is from genome assembly GCA_004837865.1 of Musa balbisiana. Lineage (NCBI taxonomy): Eukaryota > Viridiplantae > Streptophyta > Magnoliopsida > Zingiberales > Musaceae > Musa > Musa balbisiana. Next base: position 21,482,382 of record CM017194.1, on the reverse strand, counting down.
ATCAGAACTCGCTAGTTAGATCGTTGTGAAGTCTAGGAGCCTGCCAAGAGTCCGTCGGAACATTGCCGAGAGATCGTCGGAAGTTTGCCGGAAGATCGCCGAAAGCTCACCGGAAGAATAGACATAGGGACTTGTTTAGCTTAGCAAATGTCTTAGGATTTCGTAGTTAACACGTAATTGGGCTTGGATTTGGGCCAACCCAATTAGGGGCCAGCTAAGCCTATGTAAGAACTATGTTGGGCCCAATAAGAGGCCCAAATAGTACCCTAAGAAGTCTCACCGTCGTGGCACAGTCTTCAAGACTATCAAGCAGTGGTATCGCCAGTTTGGGCGGTTGTACCGCCCCTAGCAGGGTGCCAAGCGATGGTACCACCTAGCACTACCCCACCAGGTGGTGGTACCACCCACGACAATGTTAGTGTCAGATTGACACTGGGCGGTGGTACCGCCCGTGCCTAGGGAACCTGGGATGGGAAAGTGTTAGGCTCCAAGTTTGAATCAACTTGAAGCCTATAAATACCCCTCTCATCTCAGGTTAAATCACACAAGCATAGAGAGTCTAAAAGCAAAGAAACGCTACTACAATCTCTTTAGAATTTCCCTCCTCCAAGTCTAAGTATTAGAATTCTGTTTAGAGAGGAGAGTGAGTGCTTGTAAGGGTTATCTCCTAAACCCGATAAAAGAAGAGGGGTGTAAAAGGTGATTAGTCTTCGCCTATTGAAGGAAGACCATTAATGGATGTCGATGGCCTCGATGGAAGAGGAATCGGAGGAGTGGATGTAGGTCACAATAACCGAACCACTATAAACTACCATGTTCTCTAGTTTGCATTTTATTATTGCTATTACCTTACTACAAACCTCCTTAAGAGCTTATTGCCTTCAATTCATTACGTACACTTTCAAGATAAGTTTCCAAAATTAGTTTTTCGTCGAAAATGATTTTTATCGTACGAAGGTTTTTTGAACCGACGTAACTTTTACCACTGCACTAATTCACCCCCCCCCCCCCCCCCCCCCCCCTCTTAGTGCCGCTCTTGATCCTAACAAGACTGACACTAGCAGTGGTACCGCCCGCACCTAGGAAACCCGGGATGGGAAAGTTTTAGTCTCCAAGTTTGAATCAACTTGAGGCCTATAAATACCCCTCTCATCCTTGGTTAACTAACACAAGTATTGAGAGTAAAAAAGGATTTCAACGCTGTTGTAATCTTGTGTGAGCTCCTCTCAAAGTTCTAAGTGTTAGAATAGTTTAAAAGAGGAGTGAGTGGGGGTGTAAGGGTTGTCTCCTAAACATGGTAAAAGGATAATCGAATTGTAAAAGGTGGTTGGTCTTCGCTTATTGAAGGAAGACCGATAGTGGATGCCGGTGGCCTCGATAGAAGAGGAATCGGCAAAGTGGATGTAGGTCACGACGACCGAACCACTCTAAAATCTTGTTTACATTTCTTTAAGCAATTTACTTTAACTACAAACCTCCTTACTTGCTCTTTACATCCACTATTCTCTTACGTATGCTTTTAAAGTATTACGTTTATAAAATGGTTTTATATCAGAAATAGATTTAATCGAAATGAAGTTTTAAACCGACGTTATTTTACCGCTACACTAATTCACCCCCCCTCTTAGTGCTGACCCCTTTCCTAATAATTAGTATTAGAGCCTCATTTTCTAATTTGGTTTAACACCCAAATAGAAATAGCTCTTTTCGGCTTTCAAGAGGGTCACTCTCTCATTCGTCCTCCCTTTTTCAATGGGACGGACTACACTTATTGGAAAACTCGAATGAGAGTTTTCTTACTTTCGTTGAATCTCGATTTATGGCACATAGTCGAATTTGGTTTTTAAATGTCTTCTCTTCCAATGAACCATTGGAATGATTTGGAGAAGAAGACTTTTTCTCTAAATGCAAAGGCTATGAATGTCTTGTTCTGCGCCTTAGACAAAAACGAATTCAATCAGGTTTCTTTGTGCGAAACGGCTTTCGATATTTGGCACATTCTTGAAACCACATACGAAGGCACTAGTAGATTAAAAGTTTCAAAGATTAATCTTTTAATGCATGATTTCGAATTGTTTCATATGAAACCAAGCGAAACCGTTGTTGACATATACACCCGTTTTACAGATGTCGTCAATGGTTTAAAAGCTCTTGGTAAAAGCTTTTCGAATTTTGAACTCGTTAACAAGATTTTAAGATCTCTTTCTAAAAATTGGAATTCGAAAATAATGACAATACAATAATCAAAAGATTTGAACTATTTTCCAATTAAAGAACTAATTTGGTCTTTAATGACCTACGAAATGACTAATGTGGCACTTGACAAACATGAGAACCACCTTCCAAAGAATAGGAAGGATTTTGAACTTAGAACAATTGAAAACCACTCGAGCATAAGCTCAAGTGATGGTGAACTCGAACTACTCATGAAATTTAAAAAGTTCATGAAATAAAAATTAAAGAATAAAAAGAACGCAACTACTTACTATAAATGCAAGAAGAACAATACAAATTGGGATGAATCAAGCTCATCCGAAGACGAGGAGAAAATCAACAAAGGCGAGGTGGCAAACTACGCCTTAACGGCTTTCGACAATGAGGTAATCAAAATGCCTTTGATTTATTTCGAAATTACATAATGTTTTTCATGAATTAATTTTAATTTAGTTTAGAATAATTATTTTTCTTGAAAATTGCATGTTTAAAAATGAAAATGCAAAAATTATGATCACGCTAGTAATTTTGAAAATGATAATGAAAATTGCATGTTAATGGAATAAAATGTTAGATTCAATCTAATGATGATCCTATGAATGTTTTTCAAGAAGAAATAATGTGTATCTTGATAATTTTTGATTTTGATTGAAACCATGCTTGATGTCTTAATGAAAAATATTAAGAAGTTTGATATCATGCTTAATGATGATGCATGGGTTTTGTATCGAAAACTAAGCTTGAAAAGTTAGATTCACCTAAAAAGAAAATTACATGACTACAACAAACAAAATGATCTTGATGGAAAATGCTTTATAAAATCAATTTCGATGATGCATAATGATGTAATTATGTAATGAAAATATTAAATATTTTGAAACCATGTCTTGATGTCATGCATAATGATCATGCTTAATAAATTTCGAAATTATGCATGATGATTTTTGTGATTATCGATCTTTGCCATAATGAAAGTTCTTTTTCGGTTTTTAAACAATTGATGCATATTTTTACCTGACACAAATGAAAAAGGACATGCTTGAATAAAATAAATCACATGAATTGAAACAACTAAAAAGAGGAAAGGTTTCTCCTTAAAAATTTATTTTTCCTACTTTATCGAGTTTTCCAAAAAAGATATCAATGAATCTATTTGTATCACTTTTGTAAATCTCTTGAAAATGATTTTGATTTGACGATTTAAATTTGAATGAGTTTTATCTTGATTTTCAAGATTTATAACATAAAATCTTTTATGAATCAAGATCTCTTATTTGATCTCCTATGTTTCTCTTTGCCATTTACTATTAAGGA